>OY992884.1:78574439-78856939 GCA_963921405.1 Cepaea hortensis | reverse complement strand
TGAATATGTATATAATCGTGTTATGTTAATACACTGATTATGTATGTTTATGACATTATTGTTCAATAACACTGGTTAAGTGTAATAAATTTGAAAATAAGGGTCATTGTATCTTTTGAAAGTTCTCTTGTCGTAGAAAAATTGTTTTAATAAACATCCCTAGATTAATAATTATTAAGTTGGTAGAGGAGAGGCAAGGAACCACCAAAAGGATATTTTGGGGATAGACAGAACACTTTTCGTTGGATTCCTGGAGATATTCCTTGGCTCTCCGAAACTCTAGTTATGGTCTCAATCTACTGAGCCAGTAACAGCTAAATTAATTATAACGGGCAGGATCACATTGAGAAAGAGGAACATAGTATCCTTTATCTCTTTGGGGTTGTCCAATCAACCATACAGAGGGCACCTAATTAACTGATGCATATAATTTTACTAGATGTGTCGCACAATACACTGACACGACCATAAATGAGCAGTGGCCTTTAAAGAATGTGCGGATACTAACTACCCCAGTTATTGCCCTTGTGGACAAGCTTAATCACAAACACGCAATCGACATGTAGCGCTAGTAGCAAGTATGTGTTACTGTGGAGGTTAGTGCGGAGCGGAACTGTAGAAAAACAAAATGAAATGCACAAATAACAGGTATTGTAATGACCCTGCAGTCCAATTCAAGCACAGACAATAACATATTTATCTGCAAGATAACAGTTCCTTACATGACAATATACAGTTGTATCGGTGCATGCTAAAAGTGCAAGTACCTTGTGGCATAACGCTAACCACCATTATTCATTTACCAAAACATGCCGCAAGAAGAGGAAACAACATTAAAAGAAATTGACTTCACAACCGCAAACGGAGACTAGGACTTAAAACTTAACATCGAAACTGAACTGCATAGGTGACAGATGACGTGGATTCTTAGAAAGATTTCGTCAGACAAAGCTCGGAAACCCATTGGATAGGAGGAGACATGTGACCCGCTTTCGCGCCAACGCCGGATTTGCATATGTTAATATTTCATCAGAATCTGGTAAGCCCGCACTTTTTCCTGCAACCAGCCTGATGAATAGATGTGAGAAGCTGGTGTGACCAAATTTTCAAACATGGAATTGCGGGGTGTCTAGATCTGAGGTAAGCTTGTGATTCCCGAGATTAGACTAAGAACCCGATGTATCAAGTATCAAGTAATGGTAACCCGTGTTGGTAATGTCAATTGAAATGTATTATTATTAATTAAAACCTGTGAAATGTAAACATGCTCGACTGTAGATTCTAACGACGCAGAGCCGTTCCCGGGCAAAATGACACTCCAATACTCTCTTCGATGAAACTGCAATCTCTGATATTCTTAGAGATAATTATTAACTTTAAGAAGTGCATTATACTACTCCATTCTATTCTAAACAACTGTACGAAGTGATGATTCTAAAGCAATCTTGTGCATTTCACCAGAAACACTGATAAAAGATGCTATCACTACCTACAGCTGAAATGACAGTTCGTGTACTAGAATAAGTGCCTTGTTCTAAAACAGACTTATCTATGCCTATTTACAATCTAGAAAGCTGAAAGAGAAATCAATCTTTCCTTTCTCCTTCATCTATTGAATCAATAGGGTTTGACGGAATAAATATTTATATTTTTGTCAAATTTTAATTAGATAAGGGCACACATGAACTGCATTACATGAGAAAGTTGTGCTTCGCGGAACACCATCACGCGCAGTGAACTTAACTCATTACTCAACATAACTTAAAACACAACACCACTCAACACCACTCATCACCACACAACCCAACACTCAACATCACAACAACAACAGATAATGGGAGAGAGTTATTAGACACAAGAAGAAGAAGAAAAAGTTAATTGGGAAAACACAGAGAATTATTTATACACGCGATAAACACCACTGAGTGGAAGAAATGTTATAAATGTATGTCATTTATTTACCTGCATCTTGACATATTCTCACTCTTGTCACTGTCTTACTGTACACGTTCACTGACCCCAGGTCAAATGAGAACTTACATACAGCAGGAACCAGTTGATACAAGGCGTACACAGTGTGATAAACTCTGACCATCCCAAATTAACCCAACACTAGCTTAGAGAAAAAGAGGGGAGGGGAACTAGTTCCTACTTCAGGAATTTAGATTTCTTCCGACCTACTTCTAGAATATTGTATTGGTAGGAATGTATATATTTATATGAATATTCATCAGTGATCTTGGTGGCTACATACCAACAACCACCCAACACATCAGCAAACTAACCACCTAAATCAGACCTGACAGAGGGAAGCCGAGAGAAAGAGATGAACCACAAGTGAGATGGAAGATGACTTGGCCATGAGCAAAGTATGGGGAGGCCTTCAGAGGAGCTATACGGGCCTACCTGAAGTGGATCCATCAGTCAATGGACCCTGGCTTACCAAATCTTCCAGTCACCAGGTTACAATTTTCCTTGGTACACACCACACCCAATTTCAGGAAACTGATATTTAATTGTTGAATTACCATCACACTTAACATGTACAACATCAAAATGTTTACTATGTTTCACACTTGTTGACCTCTCATGTATTGATGCTTGTTTATTGATGGTCTGTGTAACTGGTCCAATGTGCAACTTTTCTAATATTTTGTGTAAATCGCAATAGAGATGTATGTACTGGCCAGAAGGCTCAGGCCCAGTCAATAAATGATTAACATGAATTGACCTTCTGTTAATTTATCAGTTCAAACCTATCTGTGAGTCAACAACTTCTTTGTACATCATGTTGTCAGAATCTAATGTGATTGATTATGTGTTTGATTGTTTAACAATAAATCCACTCATAATGACTTACTAAAATGGGGGAGAGAAGACTCTAGATCTATCAACTGCTCAACATCCATGTTTTCTTCATCTAAATCAGGCTGAGAAAATTCTCCAGACTTTCCTCAGATTTGATAACTAATAAAAGGGGGCTCCAGAGCTACAGAATCCTTGGAGAAGGGGCAGAATCCCAGTTAGTAATCATTATTCTCACCAGGGCCATAATCTATATCTCCTAGACTACTTAATAGAACGAGGCCTGCAGATAACTCAAGGTTCATATTCTGGGGTTATTGAAGAGAGAAGAGGATGGGGCTCTACTTCTTTTGTTAGAAATGGGGCATGCACTACAGTGATCTCCCACTCCCTTCAAAAATATATGACATATTGTCGGCTACGTCCTGGATGGTTCCCATATATTAACCTTTAAACAATTACATAAACATTAACACAATTATCTTTAGATTTTGAACATTGTCATTTTCTTATATTGATTGACAGCAACGTGATATGAAGGACATTAACAGATAAATAAGAGTAGGTGACTGATCATTCCTCCTGAAGAAGGGGGCCATGTTCAAATAGGCTTATACTTCAGGAAGAGGTGCTCCAGGTGAAATATATAGTGTGTATCTACTCTACCAACACTACTTCTCTTCCAGAGAAGGTGTTCTTTTCCTGTGGAGTCTGAACTTAACAGCATTTCATCAACCACCGGAAAATCTTATCCGTTGGGAAAACTCTGTCTAATTTCAGATTCTTTTCTTTACTAGGAATTAAATCTGGTTACTTCAGTGCCTGCTGCCTTTGGCTTTTCCAGCATTGACAGACAGACATAACATAGGGTGTTTTTAATATTGCACATGCTCTGTTGTATATTTGCAGATCAGGGACTGACAAGCTTACGCGGATCAGACTAACTGCAATTATATTTTTTAGGCAGAACAAAGCAATAAATTATAGACATGGCGGAAACTGCAAAGTTTAGAGCCCAAATAACAGAAACGGGTAGGGAATGCGGGTTAGATGGCCTTGAGCTAGCTAACTATGTTTCAGATGCATTCGACAAAAGAGAAAGACTGCAAGCGGAATTGGCTCTCAAGGAAAAACAGCTTCAGGCTGAATTGGCTGTGAGGGAAAAACAGTTTCAAACAGAATTGGAGGAGAAAGAGAAACGGTTTCAGGCAGATTTGGAGGAGAAAGAGAAACGACTACAGGCTGAAATGGAGGATAAGGAGAGAGAGCGTCAACACCAACTGGAGTTGAGGAGAATGGAGATTGAAGTGGAGATCCGGAGAATAGAGAAAGGGAGTGGTCCTACACCCTCAACCTCATCAGGATCGCCAGTGACAGAACCACCTCCTCACGTCTCTCACCTTAATTCAGGAGCTATGTCATTTCCTCTGGAACCCTTTAATGAACAGACTGACCACATCGAAGGATTTTTATCACGCTTCGAGGCAATGGCTGTCAGCTGTGGGCTTGAAGAAAGTAGATGGGCGACGAAGCTAGCGCAGGCCTTAAGATCCACGGCGTATGATGTGTTCTCGCGCCTCTAGAGAGGAACAACAGAACTACACAACACTTAA
This sequence comes from Cepaea hortensis, assembly GCA_963921405.1. NCBI lineage: Eukaryota > Metazoa > Mollusca > Gastropoda > Stylommatophora > Helicidae > Cepaea > Cepaea hortensis. The sequence continues at coordinate 78,852,521 of OY992884.1, read as the reverse complement.
GACGGCACTCTTGAGCCGCTTCGAAGTGGACGCCAAATCTTATAAACTCAGGTTCAAAGCCGCAAGGAAGGAACCGGGTGAGAGTTACGCGCAACTAGTCGAAAGACTGAAGTCATACATACAAAGATGGGCTTGCTTGGGAGGATTTGATGAAAATTATGAAGGACTCCGTGAAATGATCATCATTGATCAGATCAAGGGGAAAATGCAGAACGAGATGAAGGCATTCTTAACCCAAAACGGGGCTGACCGCCTGGAAACTATAATCATCCTGGCAGAGAGATTTGAGAAATCTCAGAAGGAGATAGGAGGAAAGGGACTTTCGAACAACACCCCCTCTCAAAACAAAACTCCACAGCCAAAAGAGGGTGAAAACACTGTAGCCACCAAGAAAAAGGGGAAATTCCAGAAAAACACTCAAAACTCAGTCCAAACCGCGTCGAAGGAGGACAAACCATTCTGTGCCCATTGCAAAATTAGAGGTCACACATTTCAGAATTGCAGGAAAAAGTCACCTCCACACACAGCGGCATGTTTGGCCAACCGAAAAGAGAAAAAAGTGAGCACTGGTGAAACGTCCAAACAGACACCTTATCAAGACACATCATCTCGTATTCCGGTTGTAGAATCCATCTTGCTAAATGGATTCAAGACTACCTGTTTATATGATACTGGATTATCGTATGACTGTGTTGTCTCATCATCCTTAGTTCACCCTGAACAGGTGACAGAGGAAATAGTGGAATTACAGGGACCACTGAAGAGTTCAACAAATATGTCTCTTCCAGTGGCAAAAGTGAACCTAGCCTCGCGGTATGTCACTGGGACAATCAAGGCAGCAGTCTTGGACGATCCAATATATCCTGTAATCCTCGGCCGTAGATTTATCGTTCTAGGAGAACCTGTTCAACCTGTGGCAATGGCGACCATGACCACTCGATCCCAGGCAACAAAAACTCCAGAAATAACTACGCCAATCCCTCGAACGGAGGAACTGAAGAGGGCACAAGAGGCCGACAGCACCTTGGAACCCTGCTTCAGAAAACTGCCAAAATCACATTTACCTCTACGTAAAGGTGATCTGTTCATGAAGTCAGCACTTCTTTACAGAAAAGCAGGACGAGCTGGACAAGAGTTTAATCAACTTGTTGTACCAACTCAATACAGGACTCAGATCTTAGAGATGGGTCATAGTCTACCATTCAGTGGGCACATGGTTATCAACGCTACTACACAGCGGATTACCACTCACTACTTTTGGCCAGGGATGAATTCAGACATACAACGGTTTGTAAAATCATGCCCACAGTGTCAGAAAGTATCACCAAAACACCGGACACCACCGGCAAGGTTGGGTGAATCGCCAATCACTGGAGTTCCATTTAGAAAGTGGCTGTAGACATAATCGGACCTCTCTCAGCAACGAAGAGGCGAAACCGATTCATATTAACGCTTGTGGACACAACAACCATGTGGGCCGAAGCAGTTCCTATGCCCAGCTGTGACTCCAAACACGTCGCTGATGCATTATTAGGAATATTCACACGTCTAGGATTCCCACAAAGGATCTTGACGGACAACGGTTCACAGTTTCGTGGTAAGCTCATGGAAGAGACCTTCAGACTTTTTCATGCACGCCATATCTTCAGTTCACCATATCACCCTCAGTCAAATGGACTTGTGGAAAGATGGAACGGGACATTGATTAGTATCCTGCGCAAAATTGCCCAGGAGAAGACAGAGGATTGGGACTTGTATTTACCCGCAGCTTTATTCGCTTACCGGGAGGTACCCCATCACTCAACAGGTTTTGCTCCAGCAACACTGTTGTTTGGACGACCGATCAAGGGACCACTGGAGGCGTTACTTCGAACGTGGACTGATAATACTACAGATGATACAGTCGTGGCTGCATCTACATATGTTGCCGAGTTGAAAAATCGTTTACAACACAGTTGGAAACAAGCGAATGTCAATCTACGTCAAGCCAGACGAAGAATTGCTCGTAACTTCAACCGCAAGGCAAAGGATAGAGAGTTAGAGGTAGGAGAGAAGGTGATGTTGCTGCTTCCAACCAGTCAGAATAAGCTGCAAATAGGATGGAGAGGACCTTATGTAGTGACGGAGAAGATCTCATGTACCAACTACAGAATTTCAGTCAAAGGCAAGATGAAAGTATTTCACATAAACCTCTTGAAGAAATATCATGAAAGACCCTCAACCACCGAACCTGCACATCTGATGGCCATGAGTGTGGCTACTGAAGTCGAAGAAGGATCAACAATGGGAGTCGAGTGCCAACTGCAAGCCAAAGAGACCTTTAAGGATGTGGAAATCAATCCCAACTTTACAAAGGATCAGCAAAAGCAGATTAGGGAACTTATGGCAAAATATGCAGAAGTGTTTACTGATAAGCCAGGAAGAAATGATTTGGAGGAATTTGACATGAAGTTAAATGACACAGTGCCTGTGCGAGTCAAGACTTACCCAGTTCCTTATGCAAAGCAAAAGACTTTAGAGGAAGAAATACAACAGCTGCTCACCGCAGGAATAATCTCACCATCTGAATCACCTTACAGTGCTAGCGTCGTCTTATTGAGAAAGCCAAGCGGAGAACATAGATTGTGCATCGATTATCGACAGCTCAATGCTATAACTGAATTCCAAGCAGAACCTCTGCCTGATCAGAATAAACTCTTCACAGCACTCAACCGAGCTAAGTACTTTACTAGGATTGATCTCAGTAAGGGATATTACCAGATTCCTGTAAAACCGGAAGTTAGACCATGGTTAGCTTTCAGCACGCCTGGAGGACACTATGAGTTCAACGTTCTTCCATTCGGATTAAGTAATGCTCCCAGCGTCTTTACACGTATGATGAGAAAATTACTTGACCCACTACAGCATCCAGACATCAGTCACTTCATGGATGACATCCTGATCGCCACTGAAACATTTGAAGAGCATGTAGAAACCCTGCATCTTTTGTTCAGGCGCCTCAGAGAAACTGGATTGACGGCTAGACCAAAGAAGTGTCAGATAGGATTCCAAGAATTGGACTTTCTAGGTCATAAGATATCTCATGGACTGATAACTCCACAAGAGGGAAATGTGGACAAACTCCAGAGAGCACCTCGTCCAAAAACAAAGAAGGATGTAAGATCATTTGTATCCTTATGTGGATTCTATCAAAAATACATCAAGGACTTCAATAGTCTGTCAGCACCTTTAACGGATCTTACCAAAAAGGGGAAACCAGAGAAAGTCACTTGGTCAGCTGACTGTGAGAGAGCTTTCACAGCACTAAAGCAGGCATTAACTGCTCATCTAGCCTTACATCTACCAGACCTCGACCAACCATTCGTGCTGCGCACCGATGCCAATAACATAGGAATTGGGGCAACGCTGTTGCAGAGAAAGGGAGATGTACCATCAGAGCTATTCCCTGTAGCCTATGCTAGCAGGAAATTGAATGCAGCAGAGAGAAAATACAGTACTATCGAGAGAGAATGTCTTGCGCTCGTATGGAGTGTACAGAAATTTCAAGCATACCTATATGGCAAACATTTCACAGTGCAATGTGACCATCAACCGCTCATGTTTCTCGCAGCATCTAAGACTCTGAATGCCCGACTTATGAGGTGGTCGCTGCTTCTTCAACCTTACTCGTTCCAGGTTGAGTATGTTCCTGGGACAATGAATGTGGGAGCGGACTTCCTGAGTCGACACCCAGTGCCTGATGAACCAGGTCAATCAGATGCAGACGAAAATACAAGGGAGGAAAAATGGGAACAGCTTGATAACTGAAAATGTTGGAAACATAGTTCCATTCCATATAACAATCTGGAGTGGGGCCATGTGGCATAACGCTAACCACCATTATTCATTTACCAAAACATGCCGCAAGAAGAGGAAACAACATTAAAAGAAATTGACTTCACAACCGCAAACGGAGACTAGGACTTAAAACTTAACATCGAAACTGAACTGCATAGGTGACAGATGACGTGGATTCTTAGAAAGATTTCATCAGACAAAGCTCGGAAACCCATTGGATAGGAGGAGACATGTGACCCGCTTTCGCGCCAACGCCGGATTTGCATATGTTAATATTTCATCAGAATCTGGTAAGCCCGCACTTTTTCCTGCAACCAGCCTGATGAATAGATGTGAGAAGCTGGAGTGACCAAATTTTCAAACATGGAATTGCGGGGTGTCTAGATCTGAGGTAAGCTTGTGATTCCCGAGATTAGACTAAGAACCCGATGTATCAAGTATCAAGTAATGGTAACCCGTGTTGGTAATGTCAATTGAAATGTATTATTATTAATTAAAACCTCTGAAATATAAAAATGCTCGACTGTAGATTCTAACGACGCAGAGCCGTTCCCGGGCAAAATGACACTCCAATACTCTCTTCGATGAAACTGCAATCTCTGATATTCTTAGAGATAATTATTAACTTTAAGAAGTGCATTATACTACTCCATTATATTCTGAACAACTGTACGAAGTGATGTTTCTAAAGCAATCTTGTGCATTTCACCAGAAACACTGATAAAAGATGCTATCACTACCTACAGCTGAAATGACAGTTCGTGTACTAGAATAAGTGCCTTGTTCTAAAACAGACTTATCTATGCCTATTTACAATCTAGAAAGCTGAAAGAGAAATCAATCTTTCCTTTCTCCTTCATCTATTGAATCAATAGGGTTTGACGGAATAAATATTTATATTTTTGTCAAATTTTAATTAGATAAGGGCACACATGAACTGCATTACATGAGAAAGTTGTGCTTCGCGGAACACCATCATGCGCACTGAACTTAACTCATTACTCAACATAACTTAAAACACAACACCACTCAACACCACTCATCACCACACAACCCAACACTCAACATCACAACAACAACAGATAATGGGAGAGAGTTATTAGACACAAGAAGAAGAAGAAAAAGTTAATTGGGAAAACACAGAGAATTATTTATACACGCGATAAACATCACTGAGTGGAAGAAATGTTATAAATGTATGTCATTTATTTACCTGCATCTTGACATATTCTCACTCTTGTCACTGTCTTACTGTACACGTTCACTGACCCCAGGTCAAATGAGAACTTGCATACAGCAGGAACCAGTTGATACAAGGCGTACACAGTGTGATAAACTCTGACCACCCCAAATTAACCCAACACTAGCTTAGAGAAAAAGAGGGGAGGGGAACTAGTTCCTACTTCATGAATTTAGATTTCTTCCGACCTACTTCTAGAATATTGTATTGGTAGGAATGTATATATTTATATGAATATTCATCAGTGATCTTGGTGGCTACATACCAACAACCACCCAACACATCAGCAAATTAACCACCTAAATCAGACCTGACAGAGGGAAGCCGAGAGAAAGAGATGAACCACAAGTGAGATGGAAGATGACTTGGCCATGAGCAAAGTATGGGGAGGCCTTCAGAGGAGCTATACGGGCCTACCTGAAGTGGATCCATCAGTCAATGGACCCTGGCTTACCAAATCTTCCAGTCACCAGGTTACATTTTTCCTTGGTACACACCACACCCAATTTCAGGAAACTGATATTTAATTGTTGAATTACCATCACACTTAACATGTACAACATCAAAATGTTTACTATGTTTCACACTTGTTGACCTCTCATGTATTGATGCTTGTTTATTGATGGTCTGTGTAACTGGTCCAATGGGCAACTTTTCTAATATTTTGTGTAAATCACAATAGAGATGTATGTACTGGCCAGAAGGCTCAGGCCCAGTAAATAAATGAATAATATGAATTGACCTTCTGTTAATTTATCAGAAAGTATTTATCAAAGCATTTATTTTATTTTTATTTATTTATTTTAATTTATCAAAGTATGGGGAGGCCTTCAGAGGAGCTATACGGGCCTACCTGAAGTGGATCCATCAGTCAATGGACCCTGGCTTACCAAATCTTCCAGTCACCAGGTTACATTTTTCCTTGGTACACACCACACCCAATTTCAGGAAACTGATATTTAATTGTTGAATTACCATCACACTTAACATGTACAACATCAAAATGTTTACTATGTTTCACACTTGTTGACCTCTCATGTATTGATGCTTGTTTATTGATGGTCTGTGTAACTGGTCCAATGGGCAACTTTTCTAATATTTTGTGTAAATCACAATAGAGATGTATGTACTGGTCAGAAGGCTCAGGCCCAGTAAATAAATGAATAATATGAATTGACCTTCTGTTAATTTATCAGTTCAAACCTATCTGTGAGTCAACAACTTCTTTGTACATCATGTTGTCAGAATCTAATGTGATTGATTATGTGTTTGATTGTTTAACAATAAATCCACTCATAATGACTTACTAAAATGGGGGAGAGAAGACTCTAGATCTATCAACTGCTCAACATCCATGTTTTCTTCATCTAAATCAGGCTGAGAAAATTCTCCAGACTTTCCTCAGATTTGATAACTAATAAAAGGGGGCTCCAGAGCTACAGAATCCTTGGAGAAGGGGCAGAATCCCAGTTAGTAATCATTATTCTCACCAGGGCCATAATCTATATCTCCTAGACTACTTAATAGAACGAGGCCTGCAGATAACTCAAGGTTCATATTCTGGGGTTATTGAAGAGAGAAGAGGATGGGGCTCTACTTCTTTTGTTAGAAATGGGGCATGCACTACAGTGATCTCCCACTCCCTTCAAAAATATATGACATACCTTTGTCTCTGTGCCGAGTAAAAGTGCACCACGGGGCAACAAAATGTTGTCACTATGCTTGCCGTATGTTGCAGGATCTTAAAAATGTCTATTTTGTGCGGCATTTCCATTTTGAACACCAACTGCTGTTCATATGAACTATTCTTATAGTATGAGCATTGTGGTAGAGTCACGGATTCACACATGCTGAAAGACGCTTTGAGCGAGAGAGAGAGAGAGAGAGAGAGAGAGAGAGAGAGAGAGAGAGAGAGAGAGAGAGAGATGCATCTGACGATCAGAAGCCTTCCATCATGCTCCACGGTGAGGTTTCTACAACTGTCGTGTATACACGGACTTAGCAGTCCAAATGTCTTTCTCTGATAGCTTGCGCTAATGACAAGTTGTCTACAAAAGTTGTCCTTAGTAACGTTGGATGTTTCGTTAGCAACATGCAATGTTGAACATCATCATTATGTGCCATGCAGATAAGCTTTGGCAGTCATGTTGCGACATCTAACACGATCCCCAGAGTCGTGGATAAGCTCTGTGTTCTTTTCTCCACCATGCCATGTGTTCACCAATTTTTCTAGTGTATTTCTACTCTTAACGTGTTCAAAATATGTTGCCTGTCTGCGTCTAATTTCTCCAATCAGTTTACGGTTTTCAGTAGCTTCTTGTAAGACTTGCTCATTGGTGTTTCTGTCTGTCCGTGGTATTCTTTGCATTATCCCCAGAAACCACATTTCCACTGGCATTATAGTATGTCCACATTAATTTGCCTTCATTCACGATCAATTATTTTGAAAACTGTCTGTTGCATCGTTATGAAGTTTTTCCAGCCGTCTTATATTTACCCCCACCTGTCATATATTTTTGAAGGGAGTGGGAGATCACTGTAGTGCATGCCCCATCTCTAACAAAAGAAGTAGAGCCCCATCCTCTTCTATCTTCAATAACCCCAGAATATGAACCTTGAGTTATCTGCAGGCCTCGTTCTATTAAGTATGTCTAGGAGATATAGATTATGGCCCTGGTGAGAATGGTAATTACTAACTGGGAATCTGCCCCTTCTCCAATGATTCTGATAGCTCTGGAGCCCCCTTATTGGTTATCAAATCTGAGGAAAGTCTGGAGAATTTTCTCAGCCTGATTTAGATGAAGAAAACATGGTTATTGAGCAGTTGATATATCTAGAGTCTTCTATCCCCCATTTCTAGTACGTCATTATGAGTTAATTTATTTTTAAACAATCAAACACATAATCAATCACATTAGATTCTGACAACATGATGTACAAAGAAGTTGTTGACACAGATAGGTTTGAACTGATAAATTAACAGAAGGTCAATTCATGTTAATCATTTATTGACTGGGCCTGAGCCTTCTGGCCAGTACATACATCTCTATTGTGATTTACACAAGATAATAGAAAAGTTGCACATTGGACCATTGTCCCAGACATCAATCAAGCATCAATATATGAGATGTCAACAAGTGTGAAACATAGTAAACATTTTGATGTTGTACATATTAAGTGTGATGGTGATGACTCAACAATTAAATATCAGTTTTCCTGAAATTGGGTGTGGTGTGTACCAATTTAGAAAGGTAAGCCAGGGTCCATTGACTGATGGATCCACTTCAGGTCTGCCCGTATAGCTCCTCTGAAGGCCTCCCCATACTCTGCTCATGGCCAAGTCATCCTCCATCTCACTTGTGGTTCATCTCTTTCTCTCGGCTTCCCTCTCTCAGGTCTGATTTAGGTGGTTAGTTTGCTGATGTGTTGGGTGGTTGTTGGTATGTAGCCACCAAGATCACTGATGAATATTCGCATAAATATATACATTCCTACCAATACAATAATAAGAAGTAGGTCGGAAGAAATCTAAATTCCTGAAGTAGGAACTAGTTCCCCTCCCCTCCTTTTCTCTCTAAGCTAGTGTTGGGTTAAGTTGGGGTGGTCAGAGTTTATCACACGGTGTACGCCTTGTATCAACTTGTTCCTGCTGTATGTAAGTTCTCATTTGACCTGGGGTCAGTGAACGTGTACAGTAAGACAGTGACAAGAGTGAGAATATGTCAAGATGCATGTAAATAAATGACATACATTTATAACATTTCTGCCACTAAATGGTGTTTATCGCGTGTATAAATAATTCTCTGTGTTTTCCCAATTAACTTCTTCTTCTTCTTGTGTCTAATAACTCTCTCCCATTATCTGTTGTTGTGATGTTGAGTGTTGGGTTGTGTGGTGATGAGTGGTGTTGAGTTTTAAGTTATGTTGAGTAATGAGTTTAGTTCACTGCGCGTGATGGTGTTCCGCGAAGCACAACTTTCTCATGTATTGCAGTTCATAAGTGCTCTTATCTAATTAAAATTTGACATAAATATAAATATTTATTCCGTCAAACCCTATTGATTCAATAGATGAAGGAGAAAGGAAAGATTGATTTCTCTTTCAGCTTTCTAGATTGTAAATAGGCATAGATAAGTCTGTTTTAGAACAAGGCACTTATTCTAGTACACGAACTGTCATTTCAGCTGTAGGTAGTGATAGCATCTTTTATCAGTGTTTCTGGTGAAATGCACAAGATTGCTTTAGAATCATCACTCCTCACAGTTGTTTAGAATAGAATGTAGTAGTATAATGCACTTCTTAAAGTTAATAATTATCTCTAAGAATATCAGAGATTGCAGTTTCATCTAAGAGAATATTAGAGAGTCATTTTGCCGGGAATGGCTCTGCGTCGTTAGAATCTACAGTCGAGCATTTTTATATTTCAGAGGTTTTAATTAATAATAATACATTTCAATTGACATTAAAAACACTGGATACCGTTCTTTTGACACTTGATACATCGGGTTATCAGTTTAATCTAAGGTCTAACAAGCTCACCTAGGATCCAGACATTTTGCTTTCCCTATTGAAAATTTTGGTCACACAATCTTCTCACATCTGTTCAGGAGGCGGGTTTCAGAAAAGAGTGCGGGCTTATTAACATTTCTGATGAAATGGTAACATATGCTAATTATGCTTTGGCGCGAAAGCGGGTCACATGTCCCTTTTCGTCCAATGGTCTTCCGAGCTTTGTCTTATGCAATCTTTCTAAGAATCCACGTCATTTGTCACTTGTTTAGTTCCAGTTTCGATGTTAAGTTTTAAGTCCTAGTCTCCATTTGCGGTTGTGAAGTCAATTTCTTTTAATGTTGTTTCCTCTTTTTGTGGTAGGTGTTGGTAAATGAATAATGTTGGTTGCGTTATGCCACATGGCCCCACTCCAGATTGTTCTAAGGTATGGAACTATGTTTCGAACATTTTCAGTTATCAAGCTGTTCCCATTTTTCCTCCCCTGTATTCTCTCTCGATAGTACTGCAATTTCTCTATGCTGCATTTAATTTCCTGCGGTGAGCAGCTGTTGTATTTCTTCCTCTAAAGTCTTTTTGCTTTGCATAAGGAACTGGGTAAGTCTTGACTCGCACAGGCACTGTGTCATTTAACTTCATGTCAAATTCCTCCAAATCAGTTCTTCCTGGCTTATCAGTAAGTACTTCTGCATATTTTGCCATAAGTTCCCTAATCTGCTTTTGCTGATCCTTTGTTAAGTTGGGATTGATTTCCACATCCTTAAAGGTCTCTTTGGCTTGCAGTTGGCACTCGACTCCCATTGTTGATCCTCCTTCGACTTCAGTAGCCACATCATGGCCATCAGATGTGCAGGTTCGGTGGTTGAGGGTCTTTCATGATATTTCTTCAAGAGGTTTATGTGAAATACTTTCATCTTGCCTTTGACTGAAATTCTGTAGTTGGTACATGAGATCTTCTCCGTCACTACATAAGGTCCTCTCCATCCTATTTGTAGCTTATTCTGACTGGTTGGAAGCAGCAACATCACCTTCTCTCCTACCTCTAACTCTATATCCTTTGCCTTGCGGTTGAAGTTACGAGCAATTCTTCGTCTGGCTTGACGTAGATTGACATTCGCTTGTTTCCAACTGTGTTGTAAACGATTTTTCAACTCGGCAACATATGTAGATGCAGTCACGACTGTATCATCTGTAGTATTATCAGTCCATGTTCGCAGTAACGCCTCAAGGGGTCCTTTGATCGGTCGTCCAAACAACAGTGTGGCTGGAGCAAAACCTGTTGAGTGATGGGGTACTTCCCTGTAAGCGAATAAAGCTGCGGGTAAATACAAGTCCCAATCCTCTGTCTTCTCCTGGGCAATTTTGCGCAGGATACTAATCAATGTCCCGTTCCATCTTTCCACAAGTCCATTTGACTGAGGGTGATATGGTGAACTGAAGATATGGCGTGCATGAAAAAGTCTGAAGGTCTCTTCCATGAGCTTACCACGAAACTGTGAACCGTTGTCCGTCAAGATCCTTTGTGGGAATCCTAGACGTGTGAATATTCCTAATAATGCATCAGCGACGTGTTTGGAGTCACAGCTGGGCATAGGAACTGCTTCGGCCCACATGGTTGTTGTGTCCACAAGCGTTAATATGAATCGGTTTCGCCTCTTCGTTGCTGAGAGAGGTCCGATTATGTCTACTGCCACTTTCTCAAATGGAATTCCAGTGATTGGCGATTCACCCAACATTGCCGGTGGTGTCCGGTGTTTTGGTGATACTTTCTGACACTGTGGGCATGATTTTACAAACCGTTGTATGTCTGAATTCATCCCTGGCCAAAAGTAGTGAGTGGTAATCCGCTGTGTAGTAGCGTTGATACCCATGTGCCCACTGAATGGTAGACTATGACCCATCTCTAAGATCTGAGTCCTGTATTGAGTTGGTACAACAAGTTGATTAAACTCTTGTCCAGCTCGTCCTGCTTTTCTGTAAAGAAGTGCTGACTTCATGAACAGATCACCTTTACGTAGAGGTAAATGTGATTTTGGCAGTTTTCTGAAGCAGGGTTCCAAGGTGCTGTCGGCTTCTTGTGCCCTCTTCAGTTCCTCCGTTCGAGGGATTGGCGTAGTTATTTCTGGAGTTTTTGTTGCCTGGGATCGAGTGGTCATGGTCGCCATCGCCACAGGTTGAACAGGTTCTCCTAGAACGATAAATCTACAGCCGAGGATTACAGGATATATCGGATCGTCCAAGACTGCTCCTTCATTGTCCCAGTGACATACCGCGAGGCTATGTTCACTTTTGCCACTGGAAGAGACATATTTGTTGAACTCTTCAGTGGTCCCTGTAATTCCACTATTTCCTCTGTCACCTGTTCAGGGTGAACTAAGGATGATGAAACAACACAGTCATATGATAATCCAGTATCATATAAACAGGTCGTTTTGAATCCATTTAGCAAGATGGATTCTACAACCGGAATACGAGATGATGTGTCTTGATGAGGTGTCTGTTTGGACGTTTCACCAGTGCTCACTTTTTTTCTCTTTTCGGTTGGCCAAATATGCCGCTGTGTGTGGAGGTGGCTTCTTCCTGCAATTCTGAAATGTGTGACCTCTAATTTTGCAATGGGTACAGAATGGTTTGTCCTCCTTCGGCGCTGTTTGGACTGAGTTTTGAGTGTTTTTCTGGGATTTCCCCTTTTTCCCGGTGGCTACAGTGTTTTCACCCTCTTTTGGCTGTGGAGTTTTGTTTTGAGAGGGGGTGTTGTTCGAACGTTTCTTTCCTCCTATCTCCTTCTGAGATTTCTCAAATCTCTCTGCCAGGATGATTATAGTTTCCAGGCGGTCAGCCCCGTTTTGGGTTAAGAATGCCTTCATTTCGTTCTGCATTTTCCCCTTGATCTGATCAATGATAATCATTTCACGGAGTCCATAATTTTCCTCAAATCCTCCCAAGCAAGTCCATCTTTGTATGTATGACTTCAGTCTTTCGACTAGTTGTGCGTAAATCTCACCCGGTTCCTTCCTTGCGGCTTTGAACCTGAGTTTATAAGATTCGGCGTCCACTTCGAATCGGCTCAAGAGTGCCGTCTTAAGTGTTGTGTAGTTCTGTTGTTCCTCTCTAGTGAGTCTTGAGAACACTTCATACGACGTGGATCTTAAGGCCTGCGCTAACTTCGTCGCCCATCTACTTTCTTCAAGCCCACAGCTGACAGCCATTGCCTCGAAGCGTGATGAAAATCCTTCGATGTGGTCAGTCTGTTCATTAAAGGGTTCCAGAGGAAATGACATAGCTCCTGAATTAAGTTGAGAGACGTGAGGTGGTTCTGTCACTGGCGATCCTGGTGAGGTTGAGGGTGTAGGACCACTACCTTTCTCTATTCTCCGGATCTCCACTTCAATCTCCATTCTCCTCAACTCCAGTTGGTGTTGACGCTCTCTCTCCTTATCTTCCATTTCAGCCTGTAGTCGTTTCTCTTTCTCCTCCAATTCTGCCTGAAATCGTTTCTCTTTCTCCTCCAATTCTTCTTGAAACTGTTTTTCCCTCTCAGCCAATTCAGCCTGAATCTGTTTTTCCCTCTCAGCCAATTCAGCCTGAAGCTGTTTTTCTTTGAGAGCCAATTCCGCTTGCAGTCTTTTTCTTTTGTCGAATGCATCTGAAACATAGTTAGCTAGCTCAAGGCCATCTAATCCGCATTCCCTACCTGTTTCTGTTATTTGGGCTCTAAACTTTGCAGTTTCCGCCATGTCTATAATTCATTGCTTTGTTCTGCCAAAAATATAATTGCAGTTAGTCTGATAAGCGTAAGCTTGTCAGTCCCTGATCTGCAAATATACAACAGAGCATATGCAATATTAAAAACACCCTATGTTATGTCTGTCTGTCAATGCTGAAAACGCCAAAGGCAGCAGGCACTGAAGTAACTAGATTTAATTCCTAGTAAATAAAAGAATCTGAAATTAGACAGAGTTTTCCCAACGGATAAGATTTTCCGGTGGTTGATGAAATGCTGTTAAGTTCAGACTCCACAGGAAAAGAACACCTTCTCTGGAAGAGAAGTAGTGTTGGTATAGTAGATACACACTATATATTTCACCTGAAGCACCTCTCTCTGAAGTATAAGCCTATTTGAACATGGCCCCCTTCTCCAGGAGTAATAATCAGTCACCTACTCTTATTTATCTGTAAATGTCCTTCATATCATGTGGCTGTCAATCAATATAAGAAAATGACAATGTTCAAAATATAAGGATAACTGTGTTAATGTTTTATGTAATTGTTTAAAGGTTAATATATGGGAACCATCCAGGACGTAGGCCTCAATATGTCATATATTTTTGAAGGGAGTGGGAGATCACTGTAGTGCATGCCCCATCTCTAACAAAAGAAGTAGAGCCCCATCCTCTTCTATCTTCAATAACCCCAGAATATGAACCTTGAGTTATCTGCAGGCCTCGTTCTATTAAGTATGTCTAGGAGATATAGATTATGGCCCTGGTGAGAATGGTAATTACTAACTGGGAATCTGCCCCTTCTCCAATGATTCTGATAGCTCTGGAGCCCCCTTATTGGTTATCAAATCTGAGGAAAGTCTGGAGAATTTTCTCAGCCTGATTTAGATGAAGAAAACATGGATATTGAGCAGTTGATAGATCTAGAGTCTTCTATCCCCCATTTCTAGTACGTCATTATGAGTTAATTTATTTTTAAACAATCAAACACATAATCAATCACATTAGATTCTGACAACATGATGTACAAAGAAGTTGTTGACACAGATAGGTTTGAACTGATAAATTAACAGAAGGCCAATTCATGTTAATCATTTATTGACTGGGCCTGGGCCTTCTGGCCAGTACATACATCTCTATTGTGATTTACACAAGATAATAGAAAAGTTGCACATTGGACCATTGTCCCAGACATCAATCAAGCATCAATATATGAGATGTCAACAAGTGTGAAACATAGTAAACATTTTGATGTTGTACATATTAAGTGTGATGGTGATGACTCAACAATTAAATATCAGTTTTCCTGAAATTGGGTGTGGTGTGTACCAATTTAGAAAGGTAACCTGGTGACTGGAAGATTAGGTAAGCCAGGGTCCATTGACTGATGGATCCACTTCAGGTCTGCCCGTATAGCTCCTCTGAAGGCCTCCCCATACTCTGCTCATGGCCAAATCATCCTCCATCTCACTTGTGGTTCATCTCTTTCTCTCGGCTTCCCTCTCTCAGGTCTGATTTAGTGGTTAGTTTGCTGATGTGTTGGGTGGTTGTTGGTATGTAGCCACCAAGATCACTGATGAATATTCGCATAAATATATACATTCCTACCAATACAATAATAAGAAGTAGGTCGGAAGAAATCTAAATTCCTGAAGTAGGAACTAGTTCCCCTCCCCTCCTTTCCTCTCTAAGCTAGTGTTGGGTTAAGTTGGGGTGGTCAGAGTTTATCACACGGTGTACGCCTTGTATCAACTTGTTCCTGCTGTATGTAAGTTCTCATTTGACCTGGGGTCAGTGAACGTGTACAGTAAGACATTGACAAGAGTGAGAATATGTCAAGATGCATGTAAATAAATGACATACATTTATAACATTTCTGCCACTAAATGGTGTTTATCGCGTGTATAAATAATTCTCTGTGTTTTCCCAATTAACTTCTTCTTCTTCTTGTGTCTAATAACTCTCTCCCATTATCTGTTGTTGTGATGTTGAGTGTTGGGTTGTGTGGTGATGAGTGGTGTTGAGTTTTAAGTTATGTTGAGTAATGAGTTTAGTTCACTGCGCGTGATGGTGTTCCGCGAAGCACAACTTTCTCATGTATTGCAGTTCATAAGTGCTCTTATCTAATTAAAATTTGACATAAATATAAATATTTATTCCGTCAAACCCTATTGATTCAATAGATGAAGGAGAAAGGAAAGATTGATTTCTCTTTCAGCTTTCTAGATTGTAAATAGGCATAGATAAGTCTGTTTTAGAACAAGGCACTTATTCTAGTACACGAACTGTCATTTCAGCTGTAGGTAGTGATAGCATCTTTTATCAGTGTTTCTGGTGAAATGCACAAGATTGCTTTAGAATCATCACTCCTCACAGTTGTTTAGAATAGAATGTAGTAGTATAATGCACTTCTTAAAGTTAATAATTATCTCTAAGAATATCAGAGATTGCAGTTTCATCTAAGAGAATATTAGAGAGTCATTTTGCCGGGAATGGCTCTGCGTCGTTAGAATCTACAGTCGAGCATTTTTATATTTCAGAGGTTTTAATTAATAATAATACATTTCAATTGACATTACAAACACTGGATACCGTTCTTTTGACACTTGATACATCGGGTTATCAGTTTAATCTAAGGTCTAACAAGCTCACCTAGGATCCAGACATTTTGCTTTCCCTATTGAAAATTTTGGTCACACAATCTTCTCACATCTGTTCAGGAGGCGGGTTTCAGAAAAGAGTGGGGCTTATTAACATTTCTGATGAAATGGTAACATATGCTAATTATGCTTTGGCGCTAAAGCGGGTCACATGTCCCTTTTCGTCCAATGATCTTCCGAGCTTTGTCTGATGCAATCTTTCTAAGAATCCACGTCATTTGTCACTTGTTTAGTTCCAGTTTCGATGTTAAGTTTTAAGTCCTAGTCTCCATTTGCGGTTGTGAAGTCAATTTCTTTTAATGTTGTTTCCTCTTTTTGCGGCAGGTTTTGGTAAATGAATAATGTTGGTTGCGTTATGCCACACCACCCAAGGAATATGTCTTTGATAGGTCCAAAAACAACTTAAATCATTGAAAGCGGCGACATTCCTTTGATGTTTTGCTTAACAACTAGTGACTTCTGGCTAACAAAATTATTTTTACTGTAATGTGAGACCTGCCAATTCTAATGACACACAAAGGCGTATCCGGATTCGTATGGGAGTGGGTGCAATGAAAGAACTAGCTTAAAATCGACAGGGTCGGCTGCATTGCAACGGGTTTTTATCCCATATGGCTCAGTTTCTTTCCGCAGAGCGGAAAGCGTCGCACAAAGCACGAACTCCGTAGCTCCAGCGACGACCCTCGGGAGTCTCCGAAAAAAAATGCACTCGTGAAATGAAGGACGCGGCCCGGAATCGAACATACAACCTTCGGGGCCCGAGTCAGACGGCTTGACCACTTCACCACGGAGAATCCCGAGAGGGGTGCAATGTGTAATATTAGTAAAGACAGAGAATTTACAGAGGCACGGGGTAAATAATTTGTAAATTAACAGAAAAGTAGAAGGAATATATTTCTTACCTTATTTTTCATTTCCTTCTTGTTTCTTCAGCTGATGATGTAATGTTTAGGGCCTGCAATTCGTCTGAATAGTTGGAGAAAAATATCCCAGTAAGTGTGTACGTAGATTAAGGTCTGCGATCTGCTCAGACCTTAATCTGTGTCGGACGATTCCAGTAGGTTGATGATTGCTCTCGGTTGCATAAAATTCAATCCATCCTTTCTCCAATAGTCCTCTTCTTCTTTCAACACATGGTCCTGACGTTTTTTCCAGTAACTTTTATCAATATTTAATAGCGCGGACAGACAGACAGACAGACAGACAGACAGACAGACAGACAGACAGAAAGGTAGGTAGGTAGGTAATTAGGTATGTAGGCAGAAAGGTAGGTGGGTAGGTGGGTGGGTGGATGGCTGGCTGGCTGGCTGACTGGGTGGGTGGGTCGGTCGGTCGGTCGGTTGGTCGGTTCGGGCCGGCCGGCAGATAGATAGATAGATAGATAGACAGACAGACAGACAGACAGACAGACAGACAGACAGACAGACAGACAGACAGACAGACAGACAGACAGACAGACAGACAGACAGACAGACAGACAGACAGACAGACAGACAGACAGACAGACAGACAGACAGACAGACAGACAGACAGACAGACAGACAGACAGACAGACAGACAGACAGACAGACAGACAGACAGACAGACAGACAGACAGACAGACAGACAGACAGACAGACAGACAGACAGACAGACAGACAGACAGACAGACAGACAGACAGACAGACAGACAGACAGACAGACAGACAGACAGACAGACAGACAGACAGACAGACAGACAGACAGACAGACAGACAGACAGACAGACAGACAGACAGACAGACAGACAGACAGACAGACAGACAGACAGACAGACAGACAGACAGACAGACAGACAGACAGACAGATAGATAGATAGATAGATAGATAGATAGATAGATAGATAGATAGATAGATAGATAGATAGATAGATAGATAGATAGATAGATAGATAGATAGATAGATAGATAGATAGATAGATCTTCGCCAGGAGCCGGGCCGAGCCAGCTAGTTTATTTATATAATCACGTTTCATGAAAGAACCCACAGTTTGACGACACCTCTGAACTACCCCATATAAATTCCCTCAGTCTGCCAAAAGCGAAAACCGCGCAGACAAATTTCAAAAACGGCGAGGTTGTGTCTTGTTGAAGCGGTAGTACTCTTAAAATGATGGAATGAATGCGGGGGGCAATAAAATATATACCGCTTATAAACAAACATTGAAATCTGCTGTACAATCTCCAGAACAAAATTTTTTTTGTTGGGTGGACGTAATTATAAGGTTATATGCTAAATCTCATCATTTTCCCTCAGTTGGTTTCTGAGATATTGAATTTTATATTGAGGCAAAGAAAAAAAAAACACTATAGATGTTTTCCAGCTTGTTGGACATCTTATAACCATATGGGTTGCTGACACAGATCACCCGTTGCATGAGGAGCTAGACGCAGTTAAGGGTCAGCGACTGATAAGAGGGAAATCATGGATGGCTCAGGCGGAGGATACGATCAGACAGGTGTGCATCTTGGAGAACATTAGGCGAGGAGAGGAGTGGGTCAGAGTGCCAGCGGAGCAGTTAGACTTGTGCAAGGTTATAATCACATTGAGCCGGGAGTGCCGGGAGTGGCCAGCAGGGGCCACGGAAGTGGAAATCCAGCAACTAATTCAGGATAATGCTCGCCCGGGTATTGTGATTATATACACAGATGATTCGGTGTTGAGAGGCAGGAGAAGTGCCTGGGGATTCTTAGCAAAAGCTAATGGTCGCCGTTTGGTGCAGGAAAACCTGGCATATGATACCACAACATCTAGCTTAAGAATGGAGGTGGAGGCGGTCAGTGCAGCTTTCCGCTGGATGGAGAATACGACACACACACACATCGTGATTGTAACTGACTCAGAAAGCATGCTGAGTAGGGTGAGGACAGGCAAGCTTCGTGCAGAGTGACTTGCTCCGCTTTGGAAGTCACGGGTGACAAGCATCGTCTGGATCTTTTCTCCGGGGCATGCTGGTGTGTTGGGGAATGAACAGGCAGATAGATTGGCTGGCTCTGCAAAACTTGGTGGAGTATTTATGCATGATAAGGAAGACGTGGTTGCGGCCTTGTGGGAGCACGTGTACACCTCGGAGGAGCAAATGGATCACCATGGTCTGGCAAAAATGCGAGAGCGAGGGGTGACGAGGGGATCTGGCCGACGATCGATGCTCAGAGGAAAGGCGAGACGGATATATAATCAGATTGCTACTGGTACTATTAGTGGTGGAACTCTTCGCTGACTGCTGAGGATTGGGATGGAGCGCTTATGGGAATGCCCCGAATGCTGTGATGTCGGTTCCTAAATCAATCAATCAATAACCATATGGGGTTGGTCGTTATGTTAGATCACAGCTTTATGTATCACTTGTGCCAATCAGTTCCGGAACAGACATTTTCCGCGACAAGATCAAGACATCAAGCTATCTTCTCTCATGTCCTATCCGTGTCTCTCATTCCATGCAACTTTACTGTGGGCATGTTGATGTCCAAGATGTCCAAGCTTGTGACATGTTCCACTGTAGGCCGTCTCACGTGCACAGCTTGTAACATGTGTCACTGTAGGACGTCTCACGTGCACAATTTGTGACATGTTCCACTGTAGGCCGTCTCACGTGCACAGCATGTGACATGTTCCACTGTAGGCCGTCACATGTGCACAATATGTGACATGTTCCACTGTAGGCCGTCTCACGTGCACAGCATGTGACATGTTCCACTGTAGGCCGTCTCACGTGCACAGCTTATGACATGTTTCACTGTAGGCCGTCTCATGTGCACAGCTTGTGGCATAAATACACGCTGTCATCACCATCATGTGCCCTACCAAACGGGTAGGCAACCATGTGTCTCCAGAGATCTCGATACTTGCCCGTAACACAGAAAATTGTTACAGTTAACAATCACACTCGTTGGCTATGAGAGCCTCTGCGGCGAAGTGGTTACTGCACCTGCCAAGCTCTCCGAAGTTTGAGGGTTCGATTCCGGGCCACCTCGTTCGGTTCACGAGTGTAATTTTCTCGGAGACTCCTGGGTCTTGCCGGAGAACTAAGTTCGTGCTTTGTGCGACGTTTTCAGCAGAACGCCATATAGGATAAAGATGAAACCCGTGTCATTAAACTCGTTGGCCAGCAGTAAGAGCTAAGACTTTCTCGTTTATGATGTCTCTACACAGCTGATGTCACCGTGGTCCGGGACAACCCATCAGATTTTTACAGCGGCTCAGCGGCGGTTCGGTTACATCGCCAAGACCGTACGTGGGTCTATTTGGTGAGTCGCAGCAGATACTACAGTTTATAGGAGATGTGCCATATGACACTCTGGTAGACGCTGTAGCTCGGTAGCTAGTACGCCTGCCCGTCGGTCCTCTTGTCGTGTGTTCGAATCGTACTTGAGGCGGTGATGTTTTAAAACTGATCCGGGCTACCAGGTCAATTCCGTCTAAACTGAGTTCAAGAAACAAAGTAAAGGCGGCGGCGTGACTACGTCGTCCATCGAGTCCATTCGTCTATAAAACGATGATGCCAGCACCATATACCTCGTATCCCCTAGGGAGTTGAAAAGGGCCCATTACTTTCCTTGTCACACGCTGGATGATCAAACCTGTGCCGTCTATTTGAGTGTACACGATCGAGGCCAGTGGTATATGACTGCTTCTTACATCAGTTGGTCTACAGATTGCCACGTCTTAGTTACACGACAACATATTATCAGGGTGGATCCGTGAAAAAGTAAGTTTACATAAAACTTCACAGTAATATCGGTAATAATAGAAATGATGGGTAATCTGAAGGCCAAGATACGATCGGATAACACAGGTATGAAGAGACCGCGGACTTTGTATTAACAATATAACAAGGAAATAATTCATACAACTTTGAGCATTGAATCAATATGTCCTAGCTGGAATATTTTCCATTAAAAACAAAACAAACAAATAAAGCAACGTGCGTATAACCAGACCACAAAGCAGAAAAATAAAATAGATCATATCTACATTAACAAGAAATATAGATAACCTCTACAAAACTCAGCCCAAAACTGGTATAAGAAAACGTCATGGAAGGTAAGGCGATTGGCGTGACGTTCACCACATCATCTATTAAGTGCCAAAGCCTATACAAATATGGACTAGCCCCATGTGTCCAGTATGCCTCTAGGTGTGTATAAGTGTCCTTTGATTTTCTTGTCACTTTACCCCATGACACCTTGCTGTCTTGACAGACGATAGTTTGTGCTTCAAAAAGGCATACTACCCATGGCGGTAGCGAATGTGACTTATAAGGCCAATTCGCGCTGTAAATATTCGTCCACAATGGATGCATATGAACACATGGTCATTTCGACCATCCTGCACCATCTTACGTCTTGCACGCTCGGTGTGTGACTTATCTGCAATAGTTTTCTCCTTTATCTTTATTCCATTTCTGACATTTGCCCTCCATGCAACACGTTCAGCGGCGACTTGCTCCCAATGTGCTTTATCAGTGCCTGTATCAATCATGCCCCGCTTACACACATCTTTGTATCGTAGTAAAGGCCGACACTGAGATCTCTTACCCATCTGTATTCACCCCAAACAAAAGATGTCCTTTGGTATTCTACCATCATACATTCTCCTAACGTATCCTATCCATCTAAGTCTACGAAGACTGAGCAAGGAACAAACCGTCACACAACCTGATCTTTCCAATACTTCAGTATTTGTGATTTTGTCTTGCCACTTAATACCAAGAATTCTTCGCAAACACCGCATATGACAAATCTGTTTAAACGTTTCTCTTGATGTGAGTAAGTTGAACAGGCTTCTCTGCCATAAAGAAGAGAACTAAGGACACAGGCTTGATAGACAAACACTTTTATTTTGGCAGTAAGCTTCTGGTTCTCTCAGACTCTTTGTCTTAACCTGTTCATTGTTGTTGCTGCCTTACCAATCCTGATGTTGATTTCCTCATCTAGGGATAATTTGCTATTTACCTCTGATCCTAGATATGTAAAATGGTCTACTATCTCTAGTTCGGCGCCGTCAATAAAGATTGATGGCACCCCATGTGCACCTTGTGACATAATCTGTGTCTTCCTTTTGCTAATTATTAAACCAATTTCAGAACAGGCATTGGAGAATGCAGATAGTAGACGTTATAATTCTTCCTCACAGTGCGTCGTAATTGCAGCATCATCTGCAAAAAGCAACTATCTGATCAGTACCCTCCTAAAGTTTGGTCTTGGCCTTCAATCTCTGAGCATTGTAGAGTCCGTCATCTGAGCGTGAGTGAATGTATATACCACCATCCTGATCACGAAAGGCATATTTCAGTAGAAGTGACAAGTATATTCCAAAGAGGGTGGGAGCTAGTACACAACCTTGCTTAACACCACTCTTGATTTCAAACTCTTCTGAAGTTTCTTCACTAGCAAACTTGATTATACCCTTCATTCGAACCCATAACCATGGAGCCTGCAGGCAAGCGCGCTATTAATTGCGATATCGCAACTCCAAATTTGTGTTGATTTTGATAATATCGTACAGAAAGCAATGGAAAACTGCTGCACGTAACAACTGTCTAGTAAATCACAAACAACACAATTCTGGGATTGACTGCGACATCCTGTAAAGAAAAGTCAACTAATTAATGCAACAATGTTAATTGTCCCCATAACATAATTTTAACTATTCCCCGTACCTGAATGTTATCTGTTCCCCATACCACAATGTTAATCGTGACCGTATGAATGCAAATCTCCCAATTTTCAATGTTAAGTGTCCCCATTATCAATATTGATTGATCCAACTATAAATTCCACACACCAGCACGACCGCCCACTCGCTGACCCTGATTTGTGCAGGTCCGGGGCAGTCTGCCTCTCCCTCTGAACCTTTCGTTTTTTTACTATTCACTCATGCATTCATTCAGTAGCACGTCCATTGCAGAACCTCGCTGCCATAACAACCTTCCGGAAAACTTAACGTTACAGTAAATGCAGATGCCGCGGCTGAAGTGTGACGTGTTCAGTCTTACACAATTTAGTCAACGTCATCTTGAAGTGTGGGTAGTCAGTTCTAATCCGTCCTTGCGTTTACTTCCCCGACAGTTATCTGGTAGCCGTTGTATGAGGCCGAATGAGCTGGCCCGGCAGGGAAACAAAGAACAATGCTTTAGTTGCGTGGGTGGGGGTTGAATCCCAACCACTGTCATGCTAATAAGTTCTTTACGGGGGGCGTTGTAATCGACCTCTGCATATGTTGGCAGACAGTGTTTACGTTGAGTATTTTGCTGATGCTTTCCGAAAGATTAAGGCTCATAACAACGAAATCAACGCAGGGCAGTCTGCTTTCAAATCGCCTGCAGCTGATGTCGAGCCCTCGACTGGATGTGATGAACAATTATGTGGAAGACTCGACTCGGTGTGACGGACAATCATGAATTCTCGTTCACCGCCCCAAAACCACAGTGCCGGCTTTGTTCTGTAAAGTACACAGCCCAATTTGCTGATTCACACGCTGACAGCCAAGAACTGGTATTTTAAGCAACCAATGCTGTCATAGGACAGAATAACATTCAACACGACAGTCGCCTGCAAGTAACTAGCTGGCTTGGCTGACAGATCAAGTGAGCTTGGAAACCCGACCACCCAGACACAGTACACAACAGGCAGTCATGAGAACCCACTCCCTCCCACCCACCTGAATCCACAACTATACACTGCAAGCCGCAGGAGTAACTTCACACCAACAAATCTGTCATAAATTGTCCTCCTTCGTTCACTGCAGACGATAATTGCCGGCCGACAGTTTATCAAAACAGCTGATTTATATCCTAACAGGAGGCGCGAATCAATGCAATATTCTCCAAACTCCCTGCTCCAGACGTGATTTATGGCTCTTTAAATTGGACACAGAGTTGGATCACAGTTCTGGCGTCTGTCTGGCACATTTGTTTCTCTAGCAATGTAAGTTTCTTTTTTTCAGAAATTTACATTTTGATATGGGAATTTGAAACAAGAGTTTTATGTACACAAAATATGCCACTGCTTTCGCGTGCAAGTTCTCAGGGTATTTCCGTATCCGGGCATTTGTCGATCTGTTTATTCGCCCTGGTTTGTATGTTCTATGTGAAGTTAACTCTTTGCATACTACCAGCTTCTCTCTCTCTCTCTCTCTCTCTCTCTCTCTCTCTCTCTCTCTCTCTCTCTCTCTCTCTCTCTCTCTACTCTATCTGTTCATATTTCTCTACTCTATCTCTCTACTCTCTCTCTCTCTGTTCATTACTACTACTCACTTACGTCCCTACTTACTTACCTATCTACACACCTTTCCACCCAACTCCAAAGTACATACTTTCCCATCTTTTTATCAAATCTACCTACACATCCAACTTTCACCCATCCATCCATCCTACCATCCAACCATGCATCCCTACCTCCTTCCATTCATCCATCCATCCCTGCCTCCTTCCATCCATCCCTGGAAGCAGACATACATAAATACATATACAGGCAGACACACAGACACAGAAGCATACATTCATAATGGAAGTTAACTCATAATGGTAGGTAACTTACAAATGGATATTATAATAAAGATTGTGATATGAACTTCAAGACAATCTTTTGGTGTTCTTTCATTTCCCCTTGACGTCTCTTGATTATCGTCAACAATATTAATACACTGTCCCAATATCAATATCTACGAGCGCTATTAGTCATTATTCGCGGTTCCAGCTTCACAGCAAAGGGCCGTCCCCATTATGCCCCGTTCCTTTGAAGTGAATATCACACAAATTGCTCCTCATTGCTCCATGTAAAACATGGAACAGACAGGAGTCTCGACAAACCAACAGCCCGTACAGATACACCGTGCATAACGCTGCCGCCAGAATGCCAACACAGAAAGCTTTCCAAGTAAAATACAGTTCATCGTCGATGGAAGCGCCATTTACCAGAAAACAAGCAGTCACACATTAATGCAAAAGGCAACCCAATTAGTTCAACGACAGGCCGGCTGCCATTATCCAGAACATGTAGTTTACGCTACATCCAATCGCTGACAGATGTAAAAGCATTCCACCGGAAATTCACAGCTCACAGTGTCGCTCCACACACTCAATTCAGTAGCAGGGCGACGGAATCATGCACTACCAGTCCAACATCAGGAAAATGCGTATACAAACCGTAGCCACAAACATAAGGCCTTAACAGTTGACATATGCCTCACCTCCATGCCAAACAATGCATATGTGTTTACTTATGAACTATATTTGGGAACTATATTATTAGTAGTGAATTTCATAAATGACCGTAGACCCCGAGGTAGACCAAGAAGACGGTGGAGAGATAATATATATACAGACCTACAAGCACTTGGAATCAACGACTGGCAAGAGAGGGTCAACCAGAGAGACGAATGGAGACGGATTGTATCTGCAGCAAAGAACCTCAATGGCTCGGAACGCTGAAGAAGAAGAAGAAGAAGAAGAAGAAGAAGAAGAAGAAGAAGAAGAAGAAGAAGAAGAAGAAGAAGAAGAAGAAGAAGAAGAAGAAGAAGAAGAAGAAGAAGAAGAAGAAGAAGAAGAAGAAGAAGAAGAAGAAGAAGAAGAAGAAGAAGAAGAAGAAGAAGAAGAAGAATTTCATAAAACAATGTAGCATTTTCGTGCTCACGTGCAGCATCCATATGCTCATACATACAGAAGTGCCCGATACAATGTAACAATTATACTCTCACACTTACAGACGTTCCCGATACAATGCAACATGCATATGCTCATACCTACAGAAGGTCCAGATAAAATACAACATTAATATGCTCATACCTGCAGTACTTCCCGAAACAATGCAACATTCATATGTTTATCCCTACAGTAGTTAACAATATTATGCAGTATTCACATTCTCGCAGTTCTTCTTACAATGAACTAACAGAACTGCTTGTGAATCCAACATATTACGTACACGAACTGTCTTGCCTGCTGCGTAAACCTTGTTTCTCTTGACAGGAGGTGGCGAAAGATGAGCCCACAGAATTAAAGCACACACTGATTCAGGATTTGTGTGATTTGTGTGGTTTGTGTGTGTGTGTGTGTGAGAGAGAGAGAGAGAGAGAGTGAGAGAGAGATTGTGTGTGTGTGTGAGAGAGAGAGAGAGAGAGAGAGAGTGTGTGTGTGTGAGAGAGAGAGAGAGTGAGAGAGAGATTGTGTGTGTGTGTGAGAGAGAGAGTGTGTGTGTGTGTGAGAGAGAGAGAGAGTGAGAGAGATTGTGTGTGTGTGTGTGTGTGTGAGAGAGAGAGAGAGAGAGAGAGAGAGTGAGAGAGATTGTGTGTGTGTGTGTGAGAGAGAGAGAGAGTGAGAGAGATTGTGTGTGTGTGTGAGAGAGAGAGAGAGAGAGAGAGAGAGAGAGAGAGAGAGAGAGAGAGAGAGAGAGAGAGTGTGTGATCCGTCGCTTTGAGTTCAAGCGTACTCCATACACGTGCTACTACTGCGTGAACACTGGACTGACTTTTGTGTTTTGATTAGCTTTCCTTATTACTAGTGTCCCTTGCCATCAGGCAAATCCACCCTGACTTCAGAGGTAATTTACATTCCGCATTCAAGGACGAGAAGTCAACATCAGCGTGATGAATCAGTTACTTAGTTCCAGATACAATCATATCAATAATTAATCGTGTTCATCATCATCAGTGTAGCCACAGAGATGTTGAAAGGACAGGCCCATTCAGCTCATCTTGCCCTCTTCTGCCAAGTTACCAGAGAACAATTTCCGTAACTTCAAGCGGTCAATCGCTATGGTAGAGGCTAAGCCATGAGAATAAACCATTGGTGAGACTTCTGTTTACCGTTATTCGCAAGTCAACTCAATTATTTACCCTGTCACCGGAATAGATGTTTCTGTCTCATTGTCTCTGACACCGGCATAGATGTTTCTGTCTCATTGCCTCTGTCACCGGCATAGATGTTTCTGTCTCATTGTCTCTGTCACCGGCATAGATGTTTTCTATTGTAATCTCAGCGTGACGATCTGCTGTCTTCTACCAAAAAGCTTGTGTCTCCTATAATGAATGAATCGACCTAATTATGTTCCACTTGTCGGGTCAAACATATTTCATGGTTAAAACCGAATGACGTCGCCTTGGATTCTGAGCTTCCCCACTTGGAGTTTGTCATTTCCTCGCTGACTTTCCACACAACCATCAGTTTCATTTACCGTTCTGCAGGTCAGCATGACATAATGGATGAAAGCGCTGGCTCTTATACTAACTGTGTGCTAATGCCGTGGTAGCGGGTTCAACCCCTACAACGGTCAATTGAACTAAAATGTTTACTTCTCTTTCTTTACTTGGGGGTGTAAATTACAAGTACCTCTGAAGTCGGAGTGAGTTCACTTGGTGACGAAGGACACTAGTAATTCGGTGAAGCTAATCCACACGCAGTAATCAGTCCAATGCACTGGGAAAAGTCGCACGTGTATGCACTACGCTAGAGTTCAAAGTTAGCAAATAATTGTTTTTTTTTTTTTTTTTTTTATAATAAGAAGAAATATCCCGGTCACCCAATCTGCCTGTCGGTCTGCCCGTCTGTTTCTCTAAATATCTTGTCAGTCTGTTTAGGACATTTATATTTGTATAGCAGTCACTTTGTCTGTATTCGTCTGCCTATTCTACTGTCTGTCTATGTACTGGGACCCTATCAATGAGTCTGTGTCACCTTTCTCTAGAAAGTATCTGTTAAAATCTCCCTTGGCAAACGCGAGAACGTGTGGAGTTAGGAGACAATACCGGGTTTTACGTCTGACAGATACAGCCAAGGAGTGGAGTTGGTAGAGACGTCAGCTACTTCCATTTCTGTCTGTTCACGCCCTGATGGGCGCCATGTCTGCTCCAGCGAATCGCTGATGTCAATACTGCCTCACGCTCGTTTTCACACTTTTCCTTATTTCAGTGTTCTTTTATCAATGTCATCAGAACGATGTTCAAATAAGCAGACAGACTTACAGATGGATGGACAGAAAGATAGAAAGACAGCTTTATAGACAGACAACTAGGTAGCTAATTAGCTAGCTAGACAGACAGACAGACAGACAGACAGACAGACAGACAGACGGACGGACGGACGGACGGACAAACAGACAGACAGACAGACAGACGGACGGACGGACGGACGGACAAACAGACAGACAGACACTTGTGCTACCCATGAGAGTTCAGTAAACAGTATAAAATAATGTGTCAGTACACCGCACATATTCTTCGTCAATTGGCAGTGTGGAGTTACAGATGACAGGTAATAGAATTGCAGATGGCAGATAACAGAATTGCAGATGGCAGATAACAGAATTGCAGATGGCAGATAACAGAATTGCAGATGACAGATAATTGAATTTCAGATGACAGATAATAGAATTGCAGATGGCAGATAACAGAATTGCAGATGACAGATAATAGAATTTCAGATGACAGATAATAGAATTGCAGATGACAGATAAAATGTTGCATCTGTCACGAAAGTTGTCCGTGGAAGTGCACTCAACTGTGTGTAAAGCGTGGGAGTTTGTTCTTATTAGTTTAAGTGATCATGTATGTGTGTAGATGTGAGGATGTTTGTGTGGGTGTGTATGTGAGGGATGTGTGTGGGGGTGTGGGGAATGTATGTGTGGAGGGGTTGTTTGTGGGGGATGTGTATGGGTTGATGGGTGATGTGTGGATGGGTGAAGAGATGTGTAGTCGGTGGGGGATGTATGTGTGTGTGAGGGATGGGTGTGTGTGTGTGTGGGGGGGGGGGGGGGATTTGGGAGGATTGTTGGAAGTATGTGGGTGTTGGTGGGTTGGGGGGTGTGGGTAGGGAATGTGTATTTGGGTGGGTGAATGGGTGTGTAGGAGATTGTGTGGGTTGGGGGATAGGTGTGTAATGGGTGTGTGGGATGAGTGTTGGGGGGGGGGGGGTGTCTGTGAATGGGATATGTCTGTTTGGGAGCGTGTGTGTGTGGATGGGGTAAATGTGAGTGGGTGGAGGATGTATGTGTGGGTGGTGAGGATGTTTGTAGGTGGGGGATGTGTGGGTGGTTGGGGAGATGTGTGTGTGAGTGAGAGATGTGTGGGCGGGGATGTGTATGAGGAATGCATGTGGGGGATATGTGTGTGTGGGATGTGTTTATGGGTGGAGTTTTGTGTGGGAGGGGAGATGTGTGAGAGGTGAGGAGGTTTGGGATGTGCAGGTGGATGACGGATGTATGTGAGGATGGGGGATGTGTGTTTGGCTGGGTGGTTAGGGTGTGTGTGGGTGGGAGGGTATATGAGAGATGCATGTGTTGATGGGCGGGTGGGTGATGTGTGGGTGTGAGTGGTTGATGGATGTGTACGTGAGTGGGTGGATGTGTGTGAGAGATGAGTGTATGGTTGGGGGATGTGTGTGTTTGTGGGAAGATGTGTGTGAGCGGCGGATGTGTGTGGGTGGGGTATATGTGGGTGGTGGGGTGTGTGTGAGTGGGATGTGTGTGATTTTGGGTGTTTATGGGTGTGGGGATATGTGTGGGCAGGTGGGGAGATGTGTTTGTGGGTGGGGATGTGTGTATAGGTGGATGATGTGTAGTTGAGAGGTGGCAGATATTGGGTGGGTGAGTGGGTGTAGGTTGGCTGATATGTGTGTGGGTGGGTGGGGAAAATTGTGAGGGTGCAGGATGTATGTATGGATAGGTGCGGGATGTGTGGGTTGACGGGGGTATGTGTGTGTGTGGTTTTGTGATGTGTGTTTTGCTGGGTGGTTGCGGGTGTGTGGGTGAGTGGTGGAGAATATGTGGGTGGGTGTGTGCGTGTCGGTTATGGGATGGGTGGGGGATGTATGTGTGGGTGGGGAAATGTGTGTGGGTGGGGGATCGGTGGGTGGGTGGCGGCATGTAGTTTGCCTGAGTCTGTGTGAGTGCGTGGAGGTATGTGTGGGTGGGTGGGGGTGTGGTTGGTGGGGGATGTGTGGGTGGCTGAGGGATGTGTGGGTGGCTGCGGGCTGGGAGGGTGGATAGGGGATGTGTCTCACAACATTGCAATATGCACTGTTTATGTTTACAACTTTTCATTTGACAATGTTTTTTTTCCCCATGTGAATGTACCAGGCGTAATATGCATTGTTTATGCTTACAAAATCAATTTGACAATGTTTTTTTTCCCCAATGTAAATGTAACATGCACATTTGATGAATGAAAGATGAGTGATCGAAAGGGCCGAATGTAAGACGGGCCTGCGTGCCCAGTTTGTTACCCTTTTAAAATAAAGTTCGTTCATTCGTTCGTTCGTTCGTTCTGTGGGCCTCTGTCGTCATTTGGGAAGGACGGGCTGGACATGTTGTGGTTCTGTAGCCTTTATTTTGTTGTTTGACGTGTAGTCTCACATACGGTTAATTTTGCTTTTTCCCCCAGTCTTTTCTGCGAACGCCAATCAATACCTGCCAATTGACAAATCACGGTATGTGAATGGCCTCGGTGATCCTTCAATCATTGGCATGATCCTTCAATCATTGGCATGATCCTTCAATTATTGACATGGGCCTTCAATCATTGGCATGTTTCTTAAATCACAGGAATGAGCCTTCAATCATTGGCAGTTTGGTTAATTAGATCAATGTTGAGGAGCGGCTGGCCAAGTGGCTAGAATGTCGGGTGTTCTTCTGGAGACTCGGGTTCGAATTCTCGGTAAGGTGTGGATATTTTTCTTTGGATGGCAAAAAGAATACCCTAACCTGCGCAATTCGCGGCGACTACACTAGCCCATCCATCCACTATGTGACATGCCGATAAGCGTGGGCGGTCATGATCTGCCATCTCCCTCAATCACCAGAGTCGTGGATCAGCTCCGTGTTCCTGTCTCGGCCATGCCACGTGGCCAACACATCCAGGTATTTACTTCTCGGTCTTTTCCTTGGTCTCTTCCCTTCGACCTTGCCAGTTGTCACCAAGTTCTCCAAGTCATTTCTTCTCATAACATGCCCATAAAATTTAGACTGTCTACGTCTGGTGACTCTAATAAGTTTGCGATCTACATTTGTTTCTTGAAGCACTTGTTCATTTGTTTCCTCAGAAACCACATTTCTACAGCCATCAGATGTTTTTCAGCTTGATTGCTCATTGTCCACGCTTCCCATCCATAAAAAAGTACAGGTTATATGTAGCACTTCAACATTCTTTTTCTCGTTTCAATTGATATCTTTTTATTGGTCAGTATGTTTATCATCTTGCAAAAGGCTACCTTCGCCATGGCAATTCATGTTTTAATGTCTTCAAGACATCTCATATTAGATGTTATGACTATTCGGAGATAACTGTACCGATTATCTTGCTTAAGAATATGCCCATCTACTCGTATATCACATTGTGGTATTTCCTTCTTCCCAGTGACGACCATAATCTGCATCTTCTTACTATTCAAATCTAACCCTAGTTGCTCATCTGTGCAACAGCCGCAACTACTAAATGTCGTAGGTCCTGTTCATTGTCTGCAATCAAGACTGTATCATCTGCATATCTAATGTTATTGATGTATCGTCCCCCAATGTTGATTCCTTCCATATCTTCTATATTTCTGAAAATAATTTCACTGTACAGGGAAAAAAGATCTGGAGACATTACACATCCCTGTCTCACACCTCTCTTAATAGGCTGATAATGACCTACATCATTATCAATTCTGATGGCAGCTTGTTGTTTCCAATATATGTTCTTTACAAGTCTAAGGTCTATTCCATCCATTTGTAGATCTTCAAGCATTCTTATCGTATCGACATGTCTCACTTTATCGAAAGCCTTTGTGTAGTCAATAAAGCAAAGGTATAGATCTTTGTTTACTTCTATTGAACGTTCAATTACTGTTCTCAATATATACACAGCATTTACTTTACCCTTGCCTTCTACAAACCCACATTGTTCTTCTCCTATTTCGGGTTGTATTTTCTTCCTAATTCTTTGCATGATAATTCTTAGCAAAATCTTCGTGATGTGGCTCATTATACTAACTGTTCGATGTTGATCACATGTCAAGGCTCCTGATGTCTTCCGGATTCTTCTACACTAGCCACACGACATTAATTCCCGAGACTCAAGACCCCCCCCCCCCCCTCCCACCCCTTATCACCCTGTCCTACACCGCAAGGTACTATATAGGCACTAGATGACAGTTATTATGACAGAGAATACAGAAGAGAACTGATTACCCCACCACATACAACACTGACATCGGAACATAACCCAGCGAAGACGTTATATCTAGCATGTGATTAGCAAGTACCTGGATGGCTTGGCCTTGTGGCATGGTCGAGACAGAAACACGGAGCTGTATCCACGACTCTGGTGATCGAGTGAGATGGCAGAACTTGACCGCCCACGCTTACCGGCATAGCACATGATGGAATGATGGATTAGCTTTATTTAAAGTTAAACTAACAGTTAAGGCTAAACTAACAGTTAAGGCTAAACTAACAGTTAAGACTAAAGTAACAGTTAGGACTAAACTAACAATTTAGACTAGGCTAACAGTTGGCTAAACTAACAGTTACGGCCAAACTAACCGTTACGGCTAAATTACTAGTACTCACCCTGATCCTCCTCATCGCTGCAACAATTTCAACTCTGCTGCTTGGTCTGGGTACGTCTAGAGTCCCAATGTACTGAGGAAAGAGGCGAAACATATTCAGATATGTGGATGTGTAGCTACATGCTTCTTATATTGTGACAAGGTGGCGTGGTGGCATAGCTGGTAGGGCACTGGCTCACTGCTGAACTGTTTGTGGTTGAGCAGATGTTCAGTAGTTTGCCATTGCATTCTGAACGACCGGTTCCCATACCAACGCGTTAAAACCCCAGGTCGACACGGTCTGCTGCCAGATTCGTCGCCACTGTGCTTCGAACGCGTGGTAAGAGCTCACGAATCGCGTTCGCAAGCCTTTAGGCCACGGAGACGGCATTTGTAGGCTATGTGATCAAATATGTCTTTAAACGCAAACGATGTGAAGTGACGTTTGAGGTATGCATACTACAACCAGCTAGTACTTGAAAGTAACATTAGTGGTGTGCTTTCAACAACCAACTAGTACTCTAAAGTAACTTAGTGGTGCGTATTCTACAATCAACTAGTACTTGGGAGTAATTTTATTGGTGGGCATTGTACAATCAACTAGCACTTGACAGTAACTTTAGTGGTGCGCATTCTACAGTTAAATGGTACTTGAAAGTAACTTTAGTGGCGGGCATTCTACAATTAACTAGTACTTTACAGTAAGTTTAATTGTGCATTCTACAACGAAGTAGTACTTGGAAGTAACTGTAGTTGTGAATTCTATAACCAACTAGTACTTGAAAGTACCTTTAGTGGTGCGCATTCTACAATCAATCAGCACGCGACAGTAACTTTAGTGGTGTGCATTCTACAATCAATCAGCACGCGACAGTAACTTTAGTGGTGCACATTCTAAAATCAATCAGCACGCGACAGTAACTTTAGTGGTGCGCATTCTACAACCAATCAGCACGCGACAGTAACTTTAGTGGTGTGCATTCTACAATCAATCAGCACGTGACAGTAACTTTAGTGGTGCGCATTCTACAATCAATCAGCATGCGACAGTAACTTTAGTGTTGCGCATTCTACAATCAATTATCACGTGACAGTAACTTTAGTGGTGCGCATTCTACAATCAATCAGCACATGACAGTAACTTTAGTGGTGCGCATTCTACAATCAATCAGCACGTGACAGTAACTTTAGTGGTGCGCATTCTACAATCAATCAGCACGCGACAGTAACTTTAGTGGTGCGCATTCTACAATCAATTAGCTCTGACAGTAACTTTAGTGGTGCGCATTCTACAATCAATTATCACGTGACAGTAACTTTAGTGGTGCGCATTCTACAATCAATTAGCACGTGACAGTAACTTTAGTGGTGCGCATTCTACAATCAATCAGCACGCGACATTATACGATCAATTAGCTCTGACAGTAACTTTAGTAGTATGATATATGTAACTATGTTTAAAAACTCTCATATCCGGAACATGCTGCGGGGATGTGAAGTGTTAAGACCATCACATTTTTTTTTTGCAATTGAAATTAAAAAGATGACACGAGTTTTGTACCATAAAATCCCATACAAAACATAACTCTGTAGAAGCTACGTCAATAATGCTGCTCTCTTGGGCCACAAATTGGGTATCATTTCAAGTGACTTGGAGTCCTGTACTACAGAGATATAATAGATAACGGACAAAGCTGCTGGCAAGAAGTGAGACCGTGCATATAAGGGAATGAACTCTGATAGGAGATGGATATCTGTTGTAAATTGTCTAGACGCTCTGACGCTTTTGCTTTCGTCACAGTTAGCGGCATCATCACATCTATACGTGTAATCTTCGCCGGCCACCGTGCAACAGTCAGTTTACTAATCCAACTGGCTGTCTCGTTAAGCCCTATCAACAAAGCCTATGACAGGAGGATCAGACGGAAGTTGTCGTTAATTCATTTGAGTGCCACGCTATTCAGTATCACCATCCCCTAGGACAGGGGGATCATTTAGGACATATGGTTAATCAACCAGGCTGTAACCTGATGCCGTATCAACAGACCCTCAGATAGGAGGTTTAGAGGGAACACACACTCTTCGTCGTACCAGAGCGCTGGTCTTAGAAGAATCTAGATGTATTGTTTTCGGTGAGGGCACAACGGACGTGCGGAGGTACAGCAGACCTGGTAAAGTACAGCGGAGCTGTTGAAGTACAAACGAGCTGCTGAAGTACAACGGAGCAGCTTAAGTACAGAGTAACTGCGGAAGTACAGTGGAGCGACTGAAGTACAGTGGAGCGACTGAAGTACAGCGGACCTGGAGAAGTACAGCGTTTCTGCAGAAAGTACAAAAGACCAAGTCTTGAAAACACTTATAGATCCAAACACGAAGATAAAAACAAATGTTTTGCATATCCTTTACAGGACATCGCTGTCAATATCAGCATCTTTCAGTTGATTGTTGATTTCTTGGCAAGATTACGCTCACGTTTGCCATTGCTTTCTGAGCGACTGGCTCCATACTCTCATAAGTCACTGGCGCGACTCAAACCACTTCCAATTCTCGTGCGCTCACATCAACCACGAGAGTATTCGGGGTAACGGAGAAAGCTGCTAACCTCTCGACCAGGGAGACCGGCAACACGAAGATAGCAAGTGTGTTATTTCATCGGATGGACTTCAAGGTGCAAAGCAGACAATAACGCCACATTACAGATATAAAGATGGATGCCCCACAAGTCACATGCATCAATGAAAAAGAATGTTCTGTTTTCCGTTTTCTGAAACTTAAAGTGTTGTCTGAGACTTCCAGATATTACATGGGCCAATGAAGGCCCTGTATCTCTGCAATGCTTGTTGTCTGCTATCTAAGAATTTAGAAGTTGAGCAAGAAATTCCGAAATGTCGTTCACTGCTCTACTGGACCTTGTGTCGTGTCCTCCTTTAAAGTGTCGTCCCTGGAGTGAGGAGAGTCAACACCCACATTATAATATTTTTTCCCTTATCAATATCTTGGAGAATCCACCAGCTTCCGTCCAACACACTCCATCAGCCTATGGACATCTTTCCCTATCACTCTCTCACTGTCGTACTATGCCCCCTCTCATACTTCCCCAACGCAACATACTCAACAACTCTTGCTTCTAATAATTAATAAAGATTAATTTATTAAAAGAAAAGTGTAACGTATATGAGACGTGTATGCGAAGAAAATGTGTGTCGTGTATTCTAATGTAAATGTATAGGTCAGACCACAGAGTTCATGTTCAGAGTCCACGCATCATGGCAAGGATCAGACGACATCACAAGACTCATCACAATAGACCTCACCGAAGTCGTGTCCTTCTCTCCAGACATGTCCTCTTCCAGGAGCTCTGATGACCATGAGATCTGAATCCCATGTAAATATAATCCGTGAAAAATACTATTATTGTTCCTAACACAACTGTTCCTAATAGTTTATAGAAACTCACGATCTCATAATTCCGCACAGTGAAAAATAATGGAACGCTGTCTCATGAACATGACGGTTTCTTCTAGCGAAATGTTCTATATTTTCACTCTTAAACAGTCATAGTCTAGACTAAAATGGCTTGCTTTATTTACTAGATATTGTCTGACAGTTCTGATTTCCTTGATACGTGGTACAACTACACTTCAATGTTTGGTTTCATCTAATGTGACCATCAGTTCTTACTGATCTAGTTCCACGTGGGCTGAACATCCATCACTTCAGGTGTGTTAACGATTGGTATGCACTCATGTAGGATACTTATACCATTCAGCTCCACCGAGCCATGGGTATCAGCTTTTTCTAGCACCGACCCATTTAGAAGGTGGCTGGCCAATCTTTCTGCATCATAATTTATCCGGGATCGGATTTTCCATTGGTTCCGGGTTCTTCATTCCAACCTGAGGAATCTGTAAAATAGATCATACAACTAGTGAAAGCCTCTCCGTCACTGATCTCTATTAGATGATCGTGGCCCTTGGCCCTTGCTCAGTAAAATACAATGAACCTACTCTGTCACGGACAGATGACTCAACCCATTGGTTATCATCAGGCCAAGACAAGAAAAAAAATCAACAAACAGAATGCGGAACCCCGCCCACCAGGGACACCTACGGGAATATCCCAATTATCGCTCATTACTCAATTCTCAACTAGTAAAGCTTATCAACACTTCACTAATCTATTTTCAACTAACAGAGCCAAATATCACACTCTAGTTTTACCAAGACTACTGTCTATATTAATTAGAACTAATTATACAATATGACTACCTTATGCAAACTATCCTCATTCCGGGATGGCTACTACACTTTGCCATAACGACACATGCTAGTTAACATTAAATTAATCTAACACTGTAGAGCTCTCCCACAAACACGTCCATCATAATCCACGGTTTTGGTCAACACTCTTTCTCCCAATCATGGTTTATGGCAAAACCTAAAATTGGTCACGTGACATGGTTGATGTCCTGCAGGTGTTATTTGGGCATATCATCCATTGTCAAGAATCTATTTTCCCTGGCTTAGTCACTGTCAGAGTTGTCATCACTTGTTTTGACATCCCCAACAAGCTAGCGAGTTACTGTATGATCCCCACAACAGTAGTCAATAGCAATCTGCCAATCTGCGTGATGTCCGGAAACTCTATATGACAAATGGACTGTTTTCTTCCGAGCTGAGTACTTCCGCTCTCAATCCAACCTGTTTATGAACTGTCAAAGCGATGTATGATTCAGCTCACCCACTTCCCCTACACATCTGCAGCTGTTAACTCTGCCCGACCTGTGATGGCTAACATCCGATTGCAACCAGGATCCGACGGGTTCCATCTGTATTCGAATGTTGACAAACTGTCAAAGCGATGCAGGGACCCGTCTCACTCACCACCGAGTGTTCCCAATCCGTCGACCAGATGTACACGTGCAGCTACAAATATTGTCCTGGGATTTTGACATCCGATTTGTTTTTACTGTTAGTTAAAATAGTTGTCGCTGGCAGATAGTCCGTTTAATCAGAAAGCCTCTATAATAATCAACTGGTTAAACGCAAGGTTTTATTTTGTGACACCTGGGGATCACTACTGGCTGTACCACAGCTGGTAAAGGTAAATGTATGGATGGTTTCGTCACATGGCAAGCTCAAGACAAAAACACAAGAGCTGATACAAGACTCTTGTCATCGCGTCAGATGGCGAAACATGACTGCCGACGCTTATTGGCATGGCACATGAGGATGACATACTGTTGTCAGAAATCTCAAGTCCTTTCGAGCATTTACATCAATATGATGGTCATGTAGCACGTTCTATGCAGAACGTGGCACTCATTATAGCTCCCCTGCTCGGGCATTTTCATGCTCTGGGTGTTTTTAATGTTTTACGTCCATCTTCCCGTTGATATACGCTTTCTATTTCTTCCGGGAACTACGCTTCCATTATTGTTCATCGCTATTCCTAATTCTTTTCTCCTTGTGTTGTTAGGTCGCCCTATATTTCTTTCGCCCTGTAATAGTAACAATATCTTATATCCGTCTACGACAGTCATTTCAAGAGGTCAGCGTGGCTGAGAGGTTTGTGAGGGAAGTATGCTTCCATTTGTCTGTGAAATATGCTTCCATTTTTCTGTGAAATATACTAACATTTGTTAGTGAAGTATACTTCCATTTGTCTGTGAAATGTGCTTCCATTTGTCAGTGAAGCATGCTTCCATTTTTCTGTGAAATATGCTACGATTTGTCAGGGAAATATTTTAATATTTGTCAGTGAAGTATGCGTGCACCTGTCTGTGAAGTAATGAGTAAAGAATATATAATGCGACCACTATTGTAAGAGTTGAGTAGCTTAGTACAATTTTTATATCTACTAAATATGTACAATAAAACAGTAATTCATAGCGTACATCATTACGCAAGGGTGTAGTCACTTGTGAAGCAAACAGGACTGCAAGAGCTGTGGAAAAACGACTGAACAATGAATCTACAGCAGGAGATCCTCCTCCTGGAACATCAAGCATTCTTTGTCCACATTGTCAAAGAACATTTCAAGCCAAAATAGGCCTTATCAGCCATCTTAGAACTCACGGCTCCAAAAGTTCAACCCCACTGGATGAAATGAATGGTCATCATCATTCTTGATGGACAAACAGCACAATAAAATAGTACAGGACTCCTTCTCCACACTTTATGGCGTATTTGGTTTATGGTGCTGGTCCCCTATTGTTAAAACCAACTGGCATGCGATTGGTGATATAATCAACATCGGCCGCCGTCACTTCCTGGGACATGTACTGGTGTCCATTTTAGGCTGCGTTAACCCGAGAAGTCATCATCACCATCCAGTGACGTAACCTGTCAAATGCCGCCCTATCAAAGCCAGATGTCTGGCTTCTGTTACTGATATTTGTCAATCACATATCACATCTTGAACACATTTGCGTTGTTATTTTCCTCTTCTCCGCTTCCCCGGCACGCCTTCCTCCACTGTTATTTTCTCCAGACATGCATGTCTTTTTTTTTTTCACGCCCAAATAAGTGTTGAGACCTCTCCTCTTCTTTAATACCTGAAAACAATGTGCTTTTGTGCTTCTTCAACTAATTTGTTAAATAACCAAGTTTCACGAGAGCGTGTTGTGACAGGGAAATGCATGCTATTGGAACTCCGACATTTGTTCCATCTGTTCCAATCCATACGGGTTGTAACTGCTTTAGTTTGTGCAGAGCAATATGTTAATTTTGTGTCACATCACCATCACCCGTCACCAGTGAACCTAGTTATGCAAAACCGATCACTGTCTGTCATTTCTCATACAGATTACGAAAACAAAACAATGGACATGTTACCATATTTGTTTTGTTGGTTGTCATTATTGTTTGTGTTCGTTGCATTGTGATATACATTTGTTTGCTCGTGTCATTACGTTTATTTGTATCTCAATTGCCATTTGTGTTGGTGGCGCTGTGTCGACGTACCGGTATTTATATTGCCCGATGAAGAGGGAATCATATTGTTCCTCCGAGTTCAACATGGCCCAATGGATAAGAGCACTCTTTCTTAAACATCCGGTGTGCTGATGCGAAAGTAGCGGGTTTTAACTTCTACACCCGTCAGTTGGTCTAAAATGTTGACTTCTCGTCCTTGACTGGGGGACGTAAATTACAAGAACCTCTTAAGTCGGAGTGGGTACCCATGATGGCGACGGACACTGGTAACAGGGAAAGCTAAGTCAACGAGCAAAATTCAGTCCAGTGCACTAGAAGTTCAAAGCGAGCGAAGGTTAAAAATAAATATTATCCCTCATTGGATCACCATGACAATACAGCTATATATATATATATACATGGGATTATGTTCGAAGACACCTCCACGATACACCATCGACACAGGAACTGTCTCACAGTTAGACACTCCGTATATACCAGTGTACACGACCTAATTGCTGGGTGCAGACTCACCCACCAGCGCTTGTCTAACAACAGACAGAACCCGACGCGAAGACAGGTGGCATCCTGTGTCATTATCTTAGCATGGAGACTGGTGGTAGCATAAAATGCCATTGTTCTCATCTTGACCCCGAGTGTACCTCCCTGGAGAGAATCATAAAACCTTCCTGTGACCAGACAATGGGTTGCTGATGTGTCTGGACGAGTTTTCTGGTACACTTTCCAAACATCATCCCATCATCTCGACCAGGAAGGAACATCTAGGGCTTACATTGTCTACTGTTTGTTAGTCTCTGGCATCTATA
This sequence comes from Cepaea hortensis, assembly GCA_963921405.1. NCBI lineage: Eukaryota > Metazoa > Mollusca > Gastropoda > Stylommatophora > Helicidae > Cepaea > Cepaea hortensis. The sequence continues at coordinate 78,812,272 of OY992884.1, read as the reverse complement.
CGCAACAACCTTGTGATGACACTAGTCAGGTCCACATAAACACAAAATATCACTAGGAGACAACAACAGCAAACATATTCACAGATACAGCCAGGGTTTCCATCAGAATTTATCAACAATAGACAAAAACAATATAAGAAAGAACGGACAGACACAAGTAATGTTACTGCGGATCTCAAGAAGATAATATGATAAACCAACACACAAACCCGCTTTTGTTAGCTTTTATTGTCTTGTTTGTCCTGTTCGTTGATCAAGACTGGTTGATAATTCCCCCCTCCCCCCACGCATATATATATATATATATATATATATATATATATATATATATATATATATATATATATATATATATATATATATATATATATAAAATAGGATCTCCGTCTGTATGTCCGTATGTCCTTTATGCGCTCGCGAACGGCCCATCCGATTGAGATGAAATTTTCTATACGTCTTCCTTTCATTCCAGCGCAGCCAACTGTCATATTTTTTTAGTGTGAAATCGGCTGCTTACTGAATATTATTTAATTTTCCATTTTTCATTATAATTTATATACAGCGAGGGGACCTAACTCTGTAAAGGTTATTTCAAGGGGCATAACTTTTAATAACTATTCTGTATAACTTATAGTCATATTGTTGCATCGTTTTCAAAGATTTATAAACTCTTTGTCCATAGTTATGTACCGGCATATGAGTTACAATAAATAATGATACAATCTTTAAGGCATTTTCAAAGTTTTCATAAAAATAATGCACAATGCATAACATTGTAACTCATCTTTTTATGCTTAAGAAGTTACTGTAGTCATGCAGGTGATTAGAAAGAGTTTTCATTAAAAATAATGGATGGTGTGTGGAAGGACATTACTTTTTTTGTTGTATGAATTTAATGAGACGTTACCCGCCTGGAGCTGGGCGAAGCCACGCCGGGTCAGATAGATAGACAGACCCACCTTTTCGCTGCAGTTATGTACAGGCATATGCGTTAAAATCCTCCTCCTCCTCTCCCCTCCTCCTCCTTCTACCCTCTTCCTCATCCTCCCTCTACCTCCTCCCTCCTCCTCCCTCCACATCCCTCCTCCTCCTCCTCCCTCTTCCTCCTCCTCCCTCCTCCTCCTCCCTCCTCCCCCTCCTCCTCCTGCGTTCTTCTCCTCCCTCCTTCTCCTCCTTCTCCTTCCTCCTCCTTCCTCCTCCTCCTCCCTCTTCCTCCTCCTACCTCCTCGCCCTCCTCCCTCCTCATAATCACTCCGCTTCCTTCCTCCTCCCTTCTCCTCCTCCTCCCTTCTCCTCCTCCTCCCTCCTCCTCCTCCTACGTCCTCCCCCTCATCCCTCCTCCTCCCTCCTCCTCCTTCTCCTCCCTTTGTCTCCCTCCTCCACCTACATCCTCCTCCTCCTCTTACTCCTCCCTCCTCCTCCCTCTCCTTCTCCCTCCTCATCCCTCCTCCTCCCTTCTCCTCCTCCCTCCTCACCCTCTCTCCTCCTCCCTCTCTTCCTCCCTCCTCATCCCTCCTCCTCCCTTCTCCTCCTCCCTCCTCATCCTCTCTCCTCCTCCCTCCTCCTCCCTCTACCTCCTCCCTCCTCCTCCCTCCTCCTCCTCCCTCCACATCCCTCCTCCTCCCTCTTCCTCCTCCTCCCTCCTCATCCTCCGTCCCCCTCCCCCTCCTTCTCCTCCCTCCTCCCTCCTCCTCCCTCCTCCTCCTCCCTCTACCTCCTCCCTCCTCCTCCTACCTCCGCCTCCTCCCTCCTCCTTCTCCCTCTCCTCCTCCCTCCTCCTCCTCCCCCTTATCCTTCGTTCTTCTCCTCCCTCATGCTTCCTCCTCCTTCTCCTTCCTCCTCCCTCTTCCTCCTCCCTCCTCCTCCCTCCTCCTCCCTCTTCATCCCTCTTCCTCCTCCTCCCTACTCCTCCTCCCCTCCTCCCTCCTCCTTCCTCCCTCCTCCTCCCTCCTCCTCCCTTCTACTCCTCTCTTCTTCCTCCTCCTCCCTCCTCCATCCTTCCCACCTCCTTCTCCCTCTTCCTCCCTCCTCCTCCTCCCTTCTCCCCTTCCTCCCTCCTCCTCCTCCTTCCTCCTCCTCCCTCCTTCTCCTCCCTCCTCTTCTTCTCTCCTCCTCCTCTCTCCTCCTCCTCCTCCCTCTACCTCCTCCCTCCTCCTCCCTCCTCCTTCCTCCTCCTTCCTCCTCCTCATCTCTCCTCCTCTTAATCCCTCCTCCTCCCTCCTATTCCTCCCTACTCCTACTCCTCCCTCCTCTTCCCTCCTCCTCCTCTCTCCGCCTATCTCTTCCTCCCTCCTCCTCCCTCTTCCTCCTCCCAGCTCCTACTCCTCCTTTTTCTTCTTCTGCTGCTGCTGCTGCCCCCGCTCCATTTACCCAAGTTAATTGTTGGAGAAGATGTAAAGACCTTTCAAGTGCTCTTTCTAATGCTTTTTGTAAGTTGATCTTCGTTTATCTAGGTTGTTCTAACTGCAACCAATAAATGATTAGACAGACAGGCAGACAGACAGACAGACAGACAGACAGACAGAGAGGGAGGGAGAGACAGACAGACAGACAGACAGACAGACAGACAGACAGACAGACAGACAGACGGGAACGGGAACTTATATGACTACTTATTGAATTAAATGAGATGCTCCACACCAGGAGCTGGGCGATGCCGGGCAGGGTCAGGCAGACAGACAGACAGACAGACAGACAGACAGACAGAAAGATAGTCGGTAACGGGAACGAGAACTTATATGACTACTTATATGAATTAAATGAGATGCTCCCCACCAGGGACTTGGCGAATCCGGGCCGGGTCAGCTAGTGTATATATATATATATATATATATATATATATATATATATATATATATATATATATATATATATATATATATATATATATATATATATATATAAGGCGATGTGTGTCCGTCCGATATATATATATATATATATATATATATATATATATATATATATATATATATATATATATATATATATATATATATAAGGCGATGTGTGTCCGTCCGTCCGTTCTTTATGCGTTCGCGAACGGTCCATCCGATTGAGATGAAATTTTCTACACGTCTTCTTTTCATTCTTGTGCAACTTTCTGTCATAGTTTTTTAGTGTACAATCGGCTACTTACTTACTAAAATTTAATATTTTATTTTTCATTATAATTTCTATATAGCAAGGGGACTTAACTCTAGAAAAGTTATTTCAAGGGGCATAACTTTAAATAAAATTTCTATATACTTTATAGTCATATTGTTGCATCGTTTTCAAAGATTTATAAACTCTTTGTCTATAGTTATTTACAGGCATATGAGTTATAATAAATAATGATATAATCTTTAGGGCATTTTCAAAGTTTTCATAAAAACAATGCATAACATTGTAACTCATCTTTTTATGCTTAAAGGAGTTATCTATAGTCATGTAGGTGAATAAAAACAGTTTTCATTAAACATAATGGATGGTGTGTGGAAGGACATTCTTTTAAGTTACTGTGCGCCAGGAGCTGGGCGAAGCCACGCCAGGTCAGATAGATAGACAGACAGACAGACAGATAGACAGACAGAAGCCGGGCCGTGTCAGCTAGTGTATATGTATATATATATATATATATATATATATATATATATTTATATATATATATATATATATATGTGTGTGTGTGTGTGTGTGTGTGTGTGTGTGCGTGTGTGTGTGTGTTCATATATCACGCTTCTATTCAGATGAAAGAACCCCATTGTAGCTGGGAACTGACAACGCAAGCTAGTGCGACACATTCTACCTTTCTAATTCTCTGTGAAATTTATCAAAATTAATGTTTATTCCCCCCCCCCCCAGAAAAAAAATATCCATCCCTATTTCCACCCCCTCCCCACCTTAAAAACAAAATAAGTCTTGACATGTCTACTTTACAAACATATTTTACAGAGTTATTCAGCCCTGAACAAAAAGTTACAGATGTAATCAGTTAGATGGAAGTGACCAGTACTTGACATTTAACTCATGTTTTTGCCCCAGTTTTTCGAATGATTACGAACTTGGTCGCCGATGTTGTTTTCCACCTCGCTCAGGTACTTTATTCAAGCAGCAATATAAAGCTTGACTGAGTAAATACATACTTTGATATGCACCCTAGCCAGAGGAATCAAAATATTAGACATAGTAAAGAAAACTACAGAAATTCTGTATACAGCTTGCCTAATAGTGCAGTTTCTTAGAATGCCGGGAACGATTATGAATAAGTGTGTCTTGTCGTGTGGCTGAAGGTCCGTGGATATTCAGTGAAGCATGCCACACTAGCCAGCAGGGCGTATTTAGCCATTACTCATGTTTCATTTTGTTCTCACAGTAGAAGTCAGTCCCGTGGCAGACGGAGCCGTTAAAGGAGTCAGACGGTAATCATTAACACATTTCAAGTATAAGGAAGTGAGATGACTCGTTCTCTTTCTTGCCGCCCTTTTGTTTCACTATCACCATTATGATGTGTATATATTACATATCCTCCAATAATAGGAGCATGTTTCCCACAAGAATTCGCGATCCCGTATATCGCCTTTGAAATAAGTTGTGGGCGATTTGGAAGCAGACCAATTCGGCTTCTTTTCATACAATGGTATGAGCGTCGGCCGTTCAGCAATCAGTGGCAAACTACTGAACGTAAATTTGCCAAGAAGTCACAAACAGCCAAATTATACTGGTGTTGACTGCAACGTTCTGTAAAGGATTTGTAACTAACTTTCAACACGACATATGATAAAGCCGCCCGCAGTAACCCATCAATCAATCAATGGAAGTTCACTGCCGGCAACACGGACATTGAAACATATGTAAGCTTGTTGTGTTTTAGAGCATGGGTAAAATAAGGGGAACTGAAGTAACGCTGTGGAAATGTGAACAATATAACATCACACGAAGTTAAGCAGCTGTTTGTCTATGTTGCATATCCCTTACAGGACGTTGCAGTCAACACCAGCATTTTCTAGCTGCTGTTGATGTACTAGGCAAGATTACGCTCAGCAATTTGCCATTACTTTCTGAGCGACCGGCTCACATGCCCAAGTAAGTTACCAGAGGGGCGCGAACCGCTGCCGATTCTCGCGCAGCTGCGTTACTCACGAGAATTTACGGGATTATGGAGAAAGACGTTAAACCCTAGGCCAGGGAGACTAGTTTTACAGAACACAATTACGGTAACTATCCTTTACCAAATATTGAAATATTGTGGTCACTTGAAACGCCACAAAAGTTTGGAGAGAACAATAATGGAGGGATATATGCCTGGGAAGAGAGGAAGAGGAAGGCCAAAGAGAAGATGGGTGCAGAATGTGGCGGATGATCTCCAGATGGGTGCATCGGACGCGGGACATCTTGCTTATGATCGAGAGGTTTTCCGGAAGGTTGTTATGGGAGCGAGGTTCTGCAAAGGACATGCTACTGAACGAATGAATGAATCCTTTATTAGAAAACAAATTCACAAAACACAACATATAAAATACGAGGAAGATACTACATTGACTAAATTAAGGCATTATAACCGTATGAGAAGAAATGAGAAATATTAAACATGATAACAATGAAAATAAGAAATAAAAGGGATAGTGAACGGCGAAGGAGTATGAAATAGTTTTCTGTATTTGTTTGCTGATGAAGGCTAATCGTCGAACTGTCTTTGTTTTACCTAGTTGTGTTCTGTAAAGCGGCATTATTTCGTCTTATTTTAATTTTTTAATGTGTTTTAGATGCGGATTCATTACATTGCCTTGACATTTGCTCACTTATTTATGTAGCATGCAGCTGACGGCTACAGAGACATAAGCCAGGCAATAAATTTGGAAATGTCTTGCTTCTAGCTTCATTATTAAAATTCGCAACGTGAATACATTGTGTTAACCTATAGTTTTGACGAGCTAACAACGACGCAATTAAAGGAAGCACTATGAATGTCTTTCTATCAACTTTATACCAGTATTCTTCTAACGTCATATTCTCACCTGACACAAGAAAGTTACGGCAACTCTAAAGATGACCGTAGTTAATGCCAATAATCTATGACGTTGTAACACCGAACATCATCAATGCGTTACTTGTCTGTCTGTGTATTCTTGTGTGATTACGAATCAGATATTTCTCGAAAGCCAGAATATTGATCTCGCTGTTATCTCTAGCAGAATAAGTATTGTATTGTGGAGTCAACAGGCGGGGCATTTTGTAACTGTCACTGAGGCGTGTACGTCATGACATCAATCGAATCAACATAACAAGGAAGTCGTAATCATATCTACTTCTGACATTGCTAGCAAACGAAAAGACGCACACTTTGCCATCAACCAAGTATCTTTGGCTGAAAGTCTAGTGTGCACTTCACGTCAGTATTAACTTGAGAAAGATGAAAAACATACTGACCAATAAAATGATATCAACTGAAATGAGAAAAAGAGTGTTGATGTGCTACATAGAGCCTGTACTTTTGTATGGGTGTGAACTTGGATAATGAGCAGTCAAACTGAAAAACATCTGATGGCTGTGGAAATGTGGTTTCTGACGAGAATGCAAATAATACCATGGACAGACAGAAAAACCAATGACCAAGGGAAACACATGAAAATCGTAAATTGATTAGAGAAATTAGACGTAGACACTCAAAATCTTTTGGACATGTCATGAGAAGAAATAAATTGGTGAACTTGGTGACAACTGGCAAGATCCAGGGAAAGAGAACAAGGGGAAGACAGAGAAGTAAATACATGGATGGCTTGACCACGTGGCATGGTCGAGACAAGAACACTGAGCTGATCCACGACTGTGGTGATCAAGTGAAATGGCGAGTCATGACTGCCCACGCTTACCGGCATGGTCCATGATGGATGGATTAACTCTCAAACAACACAACAGCCGTGCAACATAGTGTGTCTTCCTTGGTGCCATCAGGTGCTTGTGGTCAGTGCAATCTTAACATGGGTCTTACACGGTGGCATTATTCACATGAACGCGGTAGTAAATGTTCACATCATTAAACACTGAACTACTTGGTATAGCGAGAAAGGTGAAGACAGAGTTGAGTTGAGCTAAGAACCGACATTACTGCACTCACTCAATTCCCATACGCACTCCGTTACCTCGTTCAACAGCCAGCGAACAGTCATACTACTAATCGTTCCCACCGCTATCTTATTGAAAGTTCTCCTTGTCTTCCCTCTAAGATTCGAGATTCTTCTAGAACCACTGCCGATCCCCCGCAATATCATTCTTTCAACATACGGGTTCACAATCTGTTACCCCGCCTTCCCAACCTGGTCCCACAGGCGCTCGACCACCTCTCCCTTGTCCATAGGTAATCTACCATCAAAAGGTACATTCCTTGCCAGCCTATCAGCCCGTTCATTCCCCCGCACTCCCGCATGGCCAGGGCAAAAAATCAATACAATTCTGACAATCTGTGATCTCTGAAGTGAGTATAGCCATTCCATACGAAACGGTTCTTTCTCCACCTCACTAAGCATACTTCTTGAGTCCGTAATGAATGCAGTGTGTGTGTGTTGCAGTAGTCTCCACTAACCAACAGAATGCCGATGTTACTGCTTCCATCTCCATTCTCATGCTGGAGGTCGTAGCCTCATATGCCAGACAATCTTCTTTTCAAGCATTGTCCTTTAGCCTCCGCGATGACACCCCAGCTTCTTTCTCACCACTGACCCAATCGGTGTAGATCACTATGTCATCTTGATGTGTGTTATTCTGGAAAGGTGAAGACAGGCAAAGGCCAGGCAGAGTGGCAGTATTACATTCAACAATAATCAAAAATAGAGAGCATCTGTTTGACCCCCACCCCCCGCAGTGGGGTAGTGTTGCGTGATAATATAGATATGATCGGGGTCCATTGAAATCCTGTTGTATAGTGCACAAGAAGAGTTAAATCATCACAGTTTGGAGAATTGTGATGCAGATCTTAACCACAGAGCGCTGTGGTAAATAATAACATCACTGAACCATCTTCAGCAGCAGAGTGATGTGTGGACAACACGATCACCACTGAGTGCATCTTTAGTTGATTAATTGAAACATGAAGAAATGAAATGATCAGAATACTGGAGGATATTAATAGTGATGAGCACTATATGGAAAAACGAACAAGGCTGGATACATCTTCAGCCACAGAGCTAAACACTACTAAACACGTCTGCACCCTCAGAGCACTATCTGAAAAATAAACTCTGGAAAGGTACACCAGAAAGCCGCTACAGTATAGCAGACGGCAAGAGAATGAATGTGGCACTCTTGTCTCTTTTAACTGCCAACAAGGCTGGGCATACAAGAAACTCCACATTTGTTCACGCATCGCTTCACCGCTCTAAGACAACACAAGCTGTTGTTAAGTAAATCACAAATCTTGGCTTCCTGGTTTTAAAATTCCAGCACCCAACGGACATCATTTTCTCTTTGCCGGATCTCTATGACGACATCTAATCTAAACCTGTCGTCTCACAAGTTCCATCACTATTGTTGTTATTTATGCTATCTCGCTGTTCAAAGTTGGTTCAGAGGAATGGTATAAAACACTGTCAACACACAGACATCTGTGAGAGACTAGTCAACACTGCCATCATGAATACATGAAGGGATGTAGCTGCACAATACAACTGAATATACACAAATATGTTCAAAGAGATAACAACATCGGATCCAACCAAGATGGCAGGAGGCTTGTCAGTGGGGAGAAGCATTACGTATGTGGAGGTGGTGGAACTAGACAGGCATTCCTCTGAACCCCCCATCCCCACGAATGAGACTTATTCAATCAATCAGGTGTCGCCTCCACAATGAAGGTTAGCTGTAATGTATCTTCAACGCTGTCTGTCTCTCGCCTTGATTTTAAAGTAATTTAGACTGCTGTTCGTCCATCTCTTGATGGTATCTTCCCATTTATATCGTTGTCTACCTCTTGCTCGTTTGCTTTCAGCCCTCCAGTATGGTTTTTATAAGAGAGTTAGTCTTTTAATGTGTTCGAAATATTTCACTTGCCTTGTTTTTCATGAACTCTCTTTTCATTCCCAGTTTTTATAGAACCTCTGTATTTGATTGTTTTTGTTTCGACGAAATACGACATATTCTTCTGTGTATCCACATGTCCAGGGTCTCGGTTCGACTTTGTAATTGCTTGCTCATTGTCCAGGTTTTAGCTCTATATAGTAATGTTCAATATACATAACATTTGACAATTCTAATTTGTAATGCGTTTTTTCAATTTCTCTAGATGATGATAAATTATGTATGTGGAGAGTATAACTATGATATAGGCACTCCTATGGGAACCCCACCCCTTTCTCCACCAACGAAAAAAAAGAATTAATGGGGGGGGGGGGGTGTGTGCTAAATACACGGAGAAGAGACTTAACAAAAGAGGACATAGGAGCTTGGCACGAGTTGATTGAAAGTCTATGCTCCAGTGGGAAAGAAGACGGAGAAGGAGGAAGAAGAAGAGAAAGAGAAATAAAGAAATAGTATATGCGTGCGCGCGCACATACACACACACACAAACCACCTACCCATCCACCGCCACACATACACATGTATGCACATATATGCATACGTACATTCGTCAATGGTGTGTGTGTGTGTGTGTGTGTTGTGTGTGTGTGTGTGTGTGTTGGGTTTTGTCTGTGCATGTGTTTTGCTGACGTATGTGTACGTGTTTTTCTTGGTGTGTATGTATGTATATGGCTGGGTGTGTGTTCCTGTGTGTCTCTGGGTGTGTATGTATGTATTTGGCTGTGCGTGGGTGTTTGTGTGTGTCTTTGGTTGTGTGTTTGTGTGTGTCTGTGAGTGTGTCTTTGTGTGTTTCTCTGGGTGTGGTTAGCATGAAAAACTTTCATCTCCCAATAATCCCTTTGTGGCGGTCTGACCGCTGATGGGTAATTACAGATTCCCGAATGTGGCAGTGATCTATGCAGCTCTTAAAAAGCTGGATTCTAGGGACTTGTGATATTTGCCAGAAAAGTGGAAGCAACATTAAAGCCATTAAGGGCGAGGGATGCAAAAACCTGTCTTGGACGTCACAGAGGTATTTATTGTCCTTATATACGATGGGATCGGAAATTAAATTCTTAACAAGGACATGCTGCAGGCAGAGCCATAGAGGTGATGAGTGGGAGTCAAGGACAGACAAATAGAACATGCACACTCCATTAAATGGATGTTACATGTCTGATATAGAGTATAGTGGCTAGCACTCTTGCCTGCTGGGCCAGTGGTAATCGGTTTGAACCCCATTACGCGGAGATGTTTTTTTTTTTAATTGAATGTCGCTCTCAGGCCTACTCAGCCTAAAATGGAGTCCAGGATATGTGGAAAATAAAGGCGGCGGCATGGTATTGACCACGTCATCAATAGTGTCGAGTGGTCTATACAGAACGAACTAATGAACAAACTATTTTCAAAGAGTTAAGTATTGGGCACGCAGACCCGTCTAATATTCTGCCCTTCTATCACTCTCTTTCATACATTATTTCATCTACACATCATTCGAGGCTACCCGAGAACAACAGGAACACTATAAATGATATGCATTATAAAGACATGCCTATACAGACATCGTTTAGAGGATCGTTGCTGGAGCTACGGAGTTCATGCTTTGTGCGACGCGTTCCACGCTGCGGAAAGAGACTGAGCCATATGGGATCAAACCCGGTGCAATGAAGTCGACCTTGTCGACTTTTAAGCGACCCTATACCATAACAGAACATAGAAATTAAATATTATAGAATTAAATTTTTTAGGGTTAGCATCGCCTTAAGACATGGGACATATGCAAGACTCAATACTACATGACTCACTAATATTAATTATTGATGTGGCAATTATTATTAGCTATCGGGAACATTCTGTTCTACCAAAAGGGGACTAGCTGTTATCCTCGGCTGTTATTATTATTATTATTATTATTATTATTATTATTATTATTATTATTATTATTAAAGATAGGTGTCAGGTCTTAGTCAGATATGACTGAGCTACGGTATGACAGTAGACGGTGCTACCTGCTTCTGTTAGCGCCGAATGTTGGGCGGCGCTCACCAAACCCGACACCCCACATTGTGCCAACGGCTTCGGGCGTAGGAGTGCAAGTGGGAGTGTACATGCCTTACCCTGGTGCAAGGAAATGCACCGCAAAGACTAAATGTCATGGCGGGGCAGACCAGGCCCTAAGCCTTTGCCGAAACTGATCTAGGATGGAAGCTCAGACAGGCGGACAGTTAGATCCGGCAGCAAATGTTGATTGGCTCTAGTTTTCAAGATATATGCTACTAATTTATTTAATTACAGTCAATTTATATATATATATATATATATATATATATATATATATGGGTAACGGGGTAGGGGTATCCCCTATCAAAGGAGAAGTAAGGCGCCTCCTTCCCTCCGCTAGCCTACGGGACACCCTTGGGCAAGGTGGAGTACCCGTTTAGCCCCCCGATCAGGGTTACGTGAAGCCATGGGTGCAGGTGGTGGATGAAGATGGAGAGCAGCCGACAGATAGTTGTAGGTTATGGTCTACACCTTCACGACGGTAGGCAGAGGATCTTTTTTGAGGAGACAATGGCTACGGTCACTGACCAGTATGGTCACTGCTGGGAAGGAAAGCAATGGCAAACTACCTTCTTTACACATGCCAAGAAAATCATGTTGTGTTCACTTATCGATAGTCAGATTACGTGAAAAACCTTTATGACGATAGCAGAGACGAACAATATATTGTTCAAAATAACAATGAAGGGCCAGCAATTTTGAAGATGGAGGTTCAGAATGCTCTTAATCATATGAAATCTGGCAAAACCCCCGGTCCAGACAGCGTCACAACAGAAATGATTAATGCTTTAGAAGAATATGGAATAGATAAAGTTACCAGTCTGCTTAATACAATATATGATACTGGAAACATACCTCATGAGTTATGTAATTCTGTATTTATTGCAATCCCAAAGAAATCAGGAGCCTTGGAATGTGATCAACATCGAACAATTAGTATAATGAGTCACATCACGAAGATTTTGCTAAGAATTATCATGCAAAGAGTTAGGAGGAAAATACAACCTGAAATAGGAGAAGAACAATGTGGGTTTGTAGTAGGTAAGGGTACAGTAAATGCTGTGTATATACTGAGAACCGTAATCGAACGTTCTATAGAAGTAAACAAAGATCTACACCTTTGCTTCATTGACTACACAAAGGCTTTTGATAAAGTGAGACATGTCAACATGATAAGGATGCTTGAAGAACTACAAATTGATGGGAAAGACCTTAGACTTGTAAAAAACATATATTGGAAACAACAAGCTGCCATAAGAGTTGATAATGAAGTAAGCCAATATCAGCTTATTAAGAGAGGTGTGAGACAGGGATGTGTAATGTCTCCAGATCTGTTTTCCCTGTACAGTGAAAATATTTTCAGAAATATTGAAGATATGGAAGGAATCAACATTGGGGGACGATGCATCAATAACATTAGATATGCAGATGATACAGTCTTGATTGCAGACAATGAACAGGACCTGCAAAATTTAGTAGATGCGGTTGTTACACACAGTGAACAACAAGGGTTAGAATTAAATTGTAAAAAGACACAGATTATGATCGTCACTAAGAAGAACGAAATACCACAGTGTAATATACAAGTAAATGGGAATATTCTTCAACAAGTGAATAGGTACAATTACCTCGGAACAGTAATAACATCTGATGGGAGATGCCTTGAAGAGATTAGAACAAGAATCGCTATGGCAAAAGTAGCCTTTAGCAAGATGAAAAACATACTGACCAATAAAAAGATGTCAATTGAAACGAGAAAAAGAGTGTTGAGATGCTACATAGAACCTGTACTTTTATATGGATGTGAAGCTTGGACAATGAGCAGCCAGGCTGAAAAACATCTGATGGCTGTAGAAATGTGGTTTCTGAGGAAAATGCAAAGAATACCATGGACAGCCAGAAAGACCAATGAACAAGTCCTTCAAGAAACAAATGAAGATCGTAAACTGATCAGAGACATTAGACGTAGACAGTCACAATTTTTTGGGCATGTTATGAGAAGAAATGATTTGGAGAACTTGGTGACAACTGGTAAGATCGAGGGGAACAGACCAAGGGGAAGACCTAGAAACAAGTATCTGGATGGCTTGGCCTTGTGGCATGGTCGAGACAAAAACACGGAACTGATCCACGACTCTGTTGATCGAGTGAGATGGCAGAACATGACCGCCCACGCTTACCGGCATGGCACATGATGGATGGATATATATATATATATATATATATATATATATATATATATATATATATACACACACACACACACACACACACGAATCAACTGTTGCGGTGACTTAAAAGTGGTCGCTCTGTTGCTTGGAATACAGGGTGGATACACCAAGTACTGTTGATTTCTCGGTGAGTGGGACAGACGTACACGAATTGAACATTACATCAGACGACATTGGCCAATCAGGCAGTCATTGCAGCCTGGCAGTATGAACGTTGAGAACCCAGCACTTGTCGACAACAGCAAGATTTTGTTGCCACCCTTTCACATTAAACTGGGTCTCAAGAAAAAACTTTGTCAAGTCATTGGAAAAAACAGAAGAGGTTTTCAAAAACCTCATCAGAAAATTTCCAAGAACGAGTGAAGCTAAACTAAGAGTTTGAGTATTTATTGGTCCGCAAATTCGAAAACTTTTTCATGATTTCGAGTTTCTTTACGTGTTGTATGGGAATGAAAAAGCGGCAAGGCTAGATTTTAAGTCATTGGTGGACAATTTTCTTGGAAACAACAGATCTGACAATTACAATTAAATTGGACAATTTTCTTGGAAACAACAGATCTGACAATTACAATGAAATTATAGAAAATCTCCTTCTGAAGTAAAAGAGTCTTGGCTGCAGCATATCTTTGAAAATGCATTTTCTGGATTCTCGCCTGAATTTCTTTATGTCAAACTGTGGAACTATCAGTGATGAGCATGGTGAACGATTTCACCAGGACATTGCTGCTGTGGAGACAAGGTATCAAGGCCATTGGAGCCCTTCAATACTTGCTGATTTCTATTGAATTGTGACAAGATACACCTCATCGACTGACTACAAGAAGCAAGAAAAGAGAGCTCGAACAGCGATTTAATAATAAAGGAATGGGTTCAAATATGCCATTTTAAAACATTATATATGAACTTTAAATAACGTTTTTATTTTTTCTATCATTTTATGTTGAAATATCAATTAATTGAGTACGTAACCACAATTGTTATAATGCTTAAGTAGAAAGACTAACTGTCCATCCCAGAGAATTAAACAAGCATATATTATTTATATTGCTGTAATGTACATTCATCATTAAAAAAACAACAAGACCCTATTGGTGAATTTCATTATGATATTTGAAATCAGAATGTCAAAATCAACAAGAAAGGCTGTAGTTTAATTCTGATAAACATAACTTTTGAAAATGTGGTTGAGTAGTGTTATCAGATAGCATCCACCACCTTCTGTTCCTCTCCCTTCCTCTCTCTCTCCCTCTCCCTCCCTCCCTCTCTCTCTCTCTCTCTCTCTCTCTCTCTCTCGCTCTCTCTCTCTTTCTCTCTCTCACTCTCTCTCTCGCTCTATCCTCTCTCTCTCTCTCTCGCTCTCTCTCTCTCTCTCTATCTCTCTCTCTCTCTCTCTCTCTCTCTCTCTCTCTCTCGCGAACACACACACACAATTCTATAAGTAATGCGTAGTTTTCTTTCCTTCACATTTTGTTTTCTGAACCGTATATATTATCACACAACACCAATGTGATTGTCTGGGCAACTTTACGTTCAGTAGTTTGCTATATTGTTGTCTGAACGAGAAGTCACGGTTGAAGTCCATGGTGACGCATGTAGGAAACGATCCTGTTACCTGGTCATCAGAGTACCAGAAGCTTCTGAGGTAGAGCGCTCTTACCCCTTAATACCAGTAATATAAACCCAACCGAAAAGTCATTAAAACGATTACAATATTATGGACAGATCAAAAACAATGGTGTTCCTCAGAACAAGACATAATCAACCTCATTGCCATATGTATACGCAGTTTAGGATTTCCCTATCAGTCAGACATCCATGTTGATCGGTGCCCCAGACATCATGACACATACTCTAAGGCTGACCTGAATACGGGATATCAAAGCCAGAGAACATCAGTGGAAGCTAAACTTTTACCTAGTTCAGCAAAGACATTAAAAGAAAACCCTAACCTGCACCAGATGAAATCACAATAGAAGAATTAGAAGTATTGGGAGAATTTGGAGTAGATATATTAACCAAAATGTTGAATGATATTTACAGCAGTGGATATTTACCCAGTGATATGCTGAAATCTGTATTTATAGCTATACCAAAAAGACCAGGAGCAATTGATTGTGAAGATTTTCGTACAATTAACCTTATAAACCATATCACTAAGCTTCTACTCAGAATCATAATGAGAAGAACCAAAAAGAACATAAAAATGGAAATTAGTGAAGAACAGTATGGATTTGTGGAAGGAAAGGGCACAAACTATGCAATTTATACATTACGGACACTAATAGAAAGGTCAATAGAGAAACAGAGAGACATATATTTGTGCTTCATAGATTATACTAAGGCATTTGATAAAGTAAAACATGATGAACTGATTAAAATGTTGGAAGATATCAACACTGATGGAAAAGATTTAAGAATAATAAAGAATATTTACTGGAACCAAGTAGCAGCAATTAAAATGGGAAATAAAGAGGGTAGTTACGAACAGATAAAGCTAGGAGTACGACAAGGGTGTGTCTTGTCACCAGATCTTTTCTCCCTGTATAGCGAAGTAATAATGAGAGAGATCAAAGAGATGCCAGGAATACTAGTTGGAGGTTATAATATAAATAATATTCGCTATGCAGATGACACAGTATTGGTGGCGGATAATTCAACAGACCTACAACAATTATTAGACGTTGTAGTAACAGAGAGTGCAAGGAAAGGACTCTCCTTGAATATCAAGAAAACAGTAACAATGGTAATATCAAAGAAAATGGTGACACCAAAATGTGACATAGAAATAGAAGGGAAAATCCTTAACCAAGTGGATAATTTTAGATACCTAGGGGCATTTATAACATCAGATGGAAGATGTACAACAGAGATTAGGAGCAGAATAGAGCAGGCAAAAGCCGCATTTCAGAAAATGAAGAGTATCTTATGCAATAAGTCACTATAACTGAATGTAAGAAAGAGAGTGCTGAAATGCTATGTAGAACCAGTTTTGCTGTATGGCAGTGAATCTTGGAATGTAAATGAACAAATTAAGAAGAAATTAGAAGCAACAGAGATGTGGTTCCTGAGACGAATGTTGCGAATTCCTTGGACTGCCAGAGTAACTAACGACGACTGCCTGAAACAGGCTAACGAAACTAGAACATTATATACAACAATAAGACAGAGACAAACAGCTTTCCTCGGTCATGTGATGAGAAGAGAGGCATTGGAGAACATCGTAACAACTGGAAAGATCGAGGGGAAGAGAGGCAGAGGTAGACCAAGAGAAGTGATGCTGGATGGATTGAGACGGTGGCATGGAGGAATATCAGCAGCAGAGTTGATCTAGAAAACCAAAGACCGAGATCTATGGAGAGCCATGAACGCCTACGCCAGCCGGCACGGCACTTGATGATGATGATGAACCTGCACAGTTCGCGGAGACTGCACTAGCCAGGCGGCCTTAATTCCTCAGGTTCAAGACCTCTCTGCCCTACACTGCAAGGTACATAGGCAGTAAAATGACAGTTTTTGACAGTAAAGACATTGGAGAATATTCATTCATGTCCTTTGCAGAACCTAGCTCCCATAACAATCTTCCGGAAAATTTCTCGGTCATAAGCAAGATGTTACGCGTCCGATACACTCATCTGGAGATCATCTGCCACATACCGCACTCATCTTCTCTTTGGCATTCCTCGTCCTCTCTTCCCGGGCATATACCCCTCCATTATTGTTGTCTCCAAACTTTCATGACGTTTCAAGTGACCAAAATATTTAAATTTTCTTTATTTTATCGTCTTTCGTAGCCAACATTCTTCAATATTCAGCTCTTGTCGTATGGATGCATTTGTTCTTTTCTTTATTCAAGATATTCTTAGAACCCTCTATAACATTTATATTCAAAGGTATTCATGCGCTGTTCAGCTTGCTTAATAAGTGTCCATGTCTCACAGACCTATGTTGCAATGGGAAAGATGCAGGCTCTTAACAATCTAATTTTTGTAGATATATCTGTCCCAAGCCACAATTTATTCAGTTGTTTTAGTTTTTGAAGAGCTATAGATATTTGTCTTTTAATTTCTTTCATTGTGTCACCATTGTTGTTAATGAATGACCTAACATATTCGAAATTTGCCACCACCTCAAAATGTTTCCTCATTAACATACTTTTCTTTCTCCATAGTAGTTTTATCTGTATGCATTATCTTTCTTTGTGCAATGTTAAGATATGAGTTGTAATTGATGGTTCCATCGCCCTGCTACTGAGTAAGTGCGTGGCGCGACACCTGTGAGCTGTGAGATTCGTGTGGAATTCTTTTACATTTGTCCGCTGCTTGCACAGTGAATTGCATGTTCGGAACAATAGCCGGCGGGTGCTGAATTTACAGGTTTGCCTTTTCGGTTCACGGGTGCATTTTTCAGGAGACGCCTGGGAGTCGTCGCTGGAGCTACGGAATTCGTGCTTTGTGCGGCACTTTTGAAGGGTCGCCCAGCGGAAAGAAACGGAGGATTGTGGGATAAAACCTCGGTCAATGAAGTCTTTCTGGTGACTGCCGATTCCATCGACGATAAACTATATTTTTCGTGGAGGACTTTTGTGTTGGCTTTCTGGCGGCAGCATTATGCGCAGTGTACTTGTGCGAGCTGCTGGATTGCGAAGACTCCTGTATATCCCACTTTTCGCATTAGGCAGTAAGGAGCATTTTGTGTGATATTCACTAACACAGAGCATAATGGGGACGACCCGTTGCCGTGAAGTTGGAACCGCGACTAACTAACTAACTATGAGTTGTAATTTTCACTATTCTTTTGGGTTCAGGTTATTAGTATTTTTCTATACTATTCTGTGATGTGGGTAGTAATACTGTATCATCAGCATATCGAATCTCTGGTATTGGAGAATATACAAGTGACAATATTACATAAATAGGCAATTTATTTCAAGTGAGCGAAACAACAACAACAACAACAACAACAACAACAACAACAACAATAATAATAATAATAATAATAATAATAATAATAATAATAATAATAATACATTTAGATTACTAATTCTGGCTGCCTAAGCAATTTTAGGCATTCTGATATAAAACCACGTTTATGTAGCCTCAGGCGATAGTTTAGCTCTGTGCTAATTGTCCAGGATTGACAGCCATGTGTTAAAGTAGGTTGTATGTAACATGCACCCTTTTTTATCTAACCTCCAATGACAAGGATTTATTGCCCACGGTATTCTTCATTTTATGAAATGCAAGTTTTTTCTTGCTTGTCCTGTATATTTCTTTACATCTGTTATAAATTGCCCATCAGATGTTATCACTGTACTTATATATGACTTGTTTTGTGCTGGTCCCCTAGGACATGATCGTGGGGAAGCCTTACTTCTTCATGTCTAAATCCGCTTATCTTAGAGTTCAGATATCAGGAACCTTTGTTTTTCTCTGAGCTAAACGAGAACAAGAGTAGTGAAGTGCTACATAGAACCTGTACTTTTGTCTGGATTTGAAGCGTGGACAATGTGCAGACAAGCTGAAAAACATCTAATGGCAGTGGAAATGTGGTTTCTGAGGAAAATGTAAAGAATACCATGGTAAGAACGAAAAACGAATGAGCATGAAACAAATACAAACCGTAAACTAATTAAAGAAATTATACGTAGACAGTCACATATTTCTTTGGTCACGTTAGAAGAAGAAATAAAATGAAGAACTTGGTGACCAATGGCAATATTAAGGGATAAATAAGAAAGGGAATGCAGAGAAGTAAATGCCTGGACGGCTTGGCCACGTCATATGGTCGAGACAAGAACACAGAGCTGATCCACGACTCTGGTGATCGTGTGAGTTGGCGAAACATGACCGCCCAGGCTTATCGGCACGGCACATGATTGTGAAGATGATGATGTTCAACCAAGCCTTAATTGAACCCTTCCCCAGTCTCACGCTGGCTGGCAGACCGGTGGCCTGTGTTAAGTCCCCTCGGGGCAGGATATTTTGTTTGTAACAAACCTGGACTCCTAGGGCCACCCAACCTATCATGGCTTCCAGGAAATGTTGTGGGAAATAAAGGCGGCTGGCGGGATGTTGACCACGTCAACCATTGAGTGCTGACACAACCCTGGGCTTGCACGTGTGCTCACTGTGGGGTCAGTTAGGAGGGGGACTTGATTTGGTACAATCCCTCGATGGCAGCCTTCTTCTTCTCCCTCTTTTTTTCTTGTATACCTAAATCTGTCAGTCTAACAACAACAACAACAACAACAACAACAACAACAACAACGACGACGACGACGACGACGACGACGACGACGACAACAACAACAAAAACAACAACAACAACAACAGAACACAAAATATCTACTCGTTGCGTATTCCTTCCCATTAATGATAAATATACTTGTTAAGCATACAACCAAATTTCGAGAACGTTTGGAGAACAAAGAAACAACAACTTACTTTCGCTATTTGATAATAAAAAAGCAAGGAAATGTAGATAAGTATGTCAGCAAATCAGTCAGTCGGTAAGTAAGTAGTTTGTCATTACACAGGTCGGAAACTTGTGATTGACAGATATACGCGTCCTATGGCCCAGGCGCGTACGAGGCCCTCACCTGTGGGACTTGGCTGAACGCTTCTAAGCCGGGTCCCTTGGGTTCCAGGGTCTGGCCACCACTCGCCATCTGCTCGTGGAGGCGAGGTCTCGGAGGTTTGACGCTGAGCGGCCAGCGTCTGCAGCCTACCTTGTTCCAGATGTACTGGTTACCCATTCCTCTGGAATACACAAGGAAAGGCCGAGCGAGGGAACATGTCGTTTGGGCACCACATGTTTCTCTGAAGCTCTGCCCAGGCATTGTGATGGAATTTTGGCCACATTCCAACTCACATACTTTGGTCTGTCAAGATTGTAAGGTGCCACTCACATGTTGGGTAGTAAGAAAGTAAGTAGTAAATTAGTTATTTAGTCAGTCAGTCAGTCGGCCAACAAGTCGGTCAGTCAGTCAATCAATAAAGTCAGTAAAGTAGTAAGTAAGTAAGTCAGTCACTAAATCATTCAGTAAATCATTCAGTAAATCATTCAGTCAGTAAGTAAATCAGTCGGTCTCAGTGGTGGTGACGTTATGGATACGATTCGTAATGCCGCTAACCAGCTTTCGAAACACAGCGGTGACCGATTTGGCAGCAGACCGTGTCGCGCTGATTTTAACGTGTTGCATGGGAGCCGGTCGTTCAGAAAGCAATGGCAAACTGCTGAACATAAAACTTGCCAAGACATCAACAAAAGAAGTAAAATGCTGGTGTTGACTGCAACGTCCTGTAAAGGGCATGCAACTATAAAAAAAAGTGTATCAGTCAGTCAGTAATGCAGTCAGTGAGATTATCATCAAGTCAGTCAGTAAGTCAGTCACTAAATAAGCAAGTCAGTCAGTCAGTAATTAAGTCAGTCAGTCAATCAGTCAGTCAGTAAGTAAGTCTGTCAGTAAGTCAGTAAGTCAGTCAGTAAGTCAATCCGTAAGTCAGTCAGTCAGTAGTCAGTCAGTCGATCAGTCAGTCAGTAAGTCAGTCAGTCAGTAGTCAGTCAGTCTACCAGTCAGTCAGTAAGTCAGTCAATCTGTCAGTCAGTCAGTCGATCAGTCAGTCAGTGAGTCGATCAGTCATTCAGTCAGTCGATCAGTCAGTCAGTAAGTCAATCAGTCAGTCAGTCAGTCAATCAGTCAGTCAGTCAGTCAATCAGTCAGTCAGTAGTCAGTCAGTAAGTCAGTCAGTCAGTAAGTCAGTCAGTCAGTAATTAAGTCAGTCAGTCAACCAGTCAGTCAATCAGTCAGTCAGTCAGTAAGTCTGTCAGTAAGTCAGTCAGTAAGTCAATCCGTAAGTCAGTCAGTCAGTAGTCAGTCAGTCGATCAGTCAGTCAGTAAGTCAGTCAGTCAGTAGTCAGTCAGTCGATCAGTCAGTCAGTAAGTCAGTCAATCCGTCAGTCAGTCAGTCGATCAGTCAGTCAGTCAGTCGATCAGTCAGTCAGTCAGTCAGTCAATCTGTCAGTCAGTCAGTCAGTCGATCAGTCAGTCAGTCAGTCAGTCAATCAGTCAGTCAATCAGTCAGTCAGTCAGTCAGTCAGTCAATCTGTCAGTCAGTCAGTCAGTCGATCAGTCAGTCAGCCAGTCAGTCAATCAGTCAGTCAGTCAGTCAATCAGTCAGTCAGTCAGTCAGTCAGTCAGTCAGTCAGTCGATCAGTCAGTCAGTCAGTCAATCAGTCAGTCAGTAAGTCAGTCAGTCCATCAGTCAGTCAGTCAGTCGATCAGTCAGTCAGTCAATCAGTCAGTCAGTCAGTAAGTAAGTCAGTCAGTCAGTCAATCAGTCAAAGGTCAGGTCAGTTGTCAACATCCATCTCAGAGTGAATTCAAACCCAAGACCACCGGTGTGGTAGGCAAGCGACCGGCCACCCAACCATGGCGGCTGCCAACACATGTCAAGGACATCACAAGTCTGCACATTCAACACCCCCCAACCCCCCCCCCCCCCTCCTATCCTCCCTCTCCAGATGACATACGCAGTCCTGACCTATTGGGGATTCCCCGTGGTGCAGTGGCTAGTGCACTGACCTGTCAACCCGGTGATCATGGCTTCCTATCCCATCGAGCTTCTTTCTTTCCGTTGTTAAATGAGCATGTACTGCCAGGTGCAGCCGGCCTCAAATCTGTGCCTGGGCATGTTCTGGGACGTAAAGTGTCGTAAAGTCGACGGACATTATACCAACGATATCTCCCAGCTGGCGCCGCTTGCTCTATCAGAATATGGGGTTACCACCATATACCATCAAGTGGCGGGAGAGGATTGTTGTTGTGCTCTCGTGTATATTGGCGAGAAAAAAAATGTGGTGGAACAGCAGTAAAGCTGTGAAAATGTAAATAATATAAAATGACACAAAGTAGTGCAGCTTTACATAACAGAATTACGACACATACAGGACGTTGCGGCGATTAGCCTTCATCAGCAAACAAACACATTCACAAAACACAACATATACACAGCTATATCCGAGCTGTGTATAGCAGCTCGGAATTCTGAGGTAAGTAGGAACATCTTTTTCCAATTTTAATTTTTTCTTCATTGCTTTGATTTTTTCATCTAGTTATTCTTCTCGTCCTGTCGTCGCGTTTTAATGTAGTCACAGGAGATCTCCGTGACTATATGGTGTGTTTTGTTTGCTGATGAAGGCTAATCGCCGCAACGTCCTATGTGTGTCGTAATTCTGTTATGTAAAGCTGCACTACTTTGTGTCATTTTATATTGTTTATATATTGGCGAGTGATGGTTCATTAGCTTTCGGCTACAAACTTGTAGTTATAAGCTGCTTAGACAATGTACTACGCTGTCGGGTGTTGTGTGTGTGTGTGTGTGTGAGAGAGAGAGAGAGAGAGAGAGAGAGAGAGAGAGAGAGAGAGAGAGAGAGAGAGAGAGAGACGACACAGAAAGACAGACATAAAATATTAGTGTTCGTAAAGTAACTAAGCCGGCTCCGCGACGAATAGGTTACGGACGCAGTTCATAATCTCGCATACCCGTGTTCGAAACACAGCTGTGGGTGATTTAGCTGCGTTGGTTTTTTACGAAATGGTATGGGTGCCGGTCGTTCAGAAAGCAATGGTAATTTACTGAACGTAAACTTGCCAAGAGATCACAACAGCAAAAACAATGATGGTGTTGACTGCGACGTCCTATAAAGAATATGCAACTAACTTTAAAAGTAACTAAACCAAAAGACCCGTGTTCTGGCCTGAAGCCGTACTGGCCACACATCTAGACAGCCTCGCCAGAACTAGGCGAGTCACGTGGCCGCTATCATGCCAGCGGCCTGTACTTCTGACAACAGATGATAGTTGTGAAACGATTCGTTTGATCTCACCTACCACGTTACCAACAACCCGCAGGCCTGTTCGACATTGTTGTCTGTGGGCCCAAGGTAATCATCATCACTTTGATATCGCCTCATCAAAGCCAGTCGGATAATAACTGCCGCGATCCTGGTACCTTCAACCCGGTGGTTAAATATAATGATGAGAAATTAATTTGGTGCCAGACTTTTAAGTCTGTTTTCTTATCCCCGCGACAGACCGGGGGCAGACACGTTTGATCCCGAGTGACACATGGCGACACAAGGAAGGATAATTACATCACGTATGAAATAACGCCGAATAAAGAGTCATGATAATGGCTGTCACAAAACTCCCTGTGACTGAAGACAGAATAGCAACACCGCAATGATTGTCTAGAACTCCCTGCGACTGAAGACAGGATAGCGACACCGCAATGATTGTCTAGAACTCCCTGCGACTGAAGACAGGATAGCAACACCGCAATGATTGTCTAGAACTCCCTGCGACTGAAGACAGGATAGCAACACTGCATTGATTGTCTAGAACTCCCTTCGACTGAAGACAGGATAGCGACACCGCAATGATTGTCTAGAACTCCCTGCGACTGAAGACAGGATAGCAACACCGCAATGATTGTCTAGAACTCCCTGCGACTGAAGACAGGATAGCAACACCGCAATGATTGTCTAGAACTCCCTGCGACTGAAGACAGGATAGCAACACCGCATTGATTGTCTAGAACTCCCTGCGACTGAAGACAGGATAGCAACACCGCAATGATTGTCTAGAACTATCTGCGACTGAAGACATGATAGCAAAACCGCAATGATTGTCTAGAACTCCCAGCGACTGAAGACGGGATAGCAACACCGCAATGATTGTCTAGAACTCCCTGCGACTGAAGACAGGATAGCAACACCGAAATGATTGTCTAGAACTCCCTGCGACTGAAGACAGGATAGCAACACCGCAATGATTGTCTAGAACTCCCTGCGACTGAAGACAGGATAGCAACACCGCAATGATTGTCTAGAACTCCCTGCGACTGAAGACAGGATAGCAACACCGCAATGATTGTCTAGAAGATAGACTATTAGGTCTCACTCTTCTCCTCTTTATTCCTTTATTCCTGTTCACCAAACAGGTAGAAAATGAAATGAGCTGAGTCATAAACGTATATGCCTCAGTGGACTGTTTTGTTAGAAAGGAACACTGGGACTGGCTTAAGGAATTGGAGGAATTACCAGGTGATAGGCTACTTATATGTGGAACAGAGATAGTGGAGAAAACCGACAGGGAATTGCCCTTGCGGATGCCATGGTGGACTCCGATGTGGTCTGCATAAATTATGGGAGGCCGACTAGAATGGCAATGAGGCCTGGCGACGCAGACACTGCTATTGACTTGGCACTTGTCTCCCAGTCATCAGTCCTTGATGTAAAGTGGACTGTTTTGAATGACCATGGAAGTGATCACATGCCGTGTTCAGTCCTGATCTCTAAATCCAGGAACCTTAAGGCTGGGAGAGCGCGCAAGACCTTCCGGTATGAGTGGACCGACAACCTTCTTGGACGCCTCAGACAGGAGGCATCAAAGGAAATGTTAAAACTCCTTTTTTGCATACCCCATGGTGGACTCCAGAAGTAGACCATACTTGGAAAGCAAAGAGAGCTGCAGTGAAGCAGCCAAGGAAAGTGCCACAGACACCCCGAAGCTCACGAGAGGAAGTGGATACAGCGGAAAATGTCAAGAAAGATTAAATGGAGGTTTTCAAGCGCTGTGCTGCAGAGGCCAAAAACGCAAAATGGGAATGTTTCATTAAGGAGATTGGAGGTGACAAAACACTGCAAAAATTCTGGAAGCTGCACAGACAAATACAAAGAAAAGATAGACCTATGACAGTGGGAACAATTTATAGAGATGATGGTCTGCGCGTGACAACAGACAAAGAGAAAGGGGAGGCGTTTCTCCAGAGATTTTTAGAGCAGACCATTCATAATGATGTTGACACCAGGGATGCAGTTAGAGAGGAGTTGTCTGGCACCATAAAGAATATGCATTATGAAGACATCATACGGGTTGAAGATGTTAAACATATTTTGAAAAAGGCAAAAGACACGGCACCTGGGCTTGATGGGGTTAGGTATGGCCACATGAAGGCTTTGAGCGATGTAGACCTGAAGGAGATGACCGACTGCTTTAACCAGAGCATTAGGACAGCATCAGTACCACAGGACTGGGTGCACAGCTATCTCATACCTCTCCCAAAACCATTCAAGGATCTTTAAAAGCTTAGCAGCTCTAGGATCATCACTCTTCAAAATACATTTGGTAAACAAGAATGGCCGGCTTCGTGGCTTAGAGGTTATGACTTTTCTCCGTAATCTCGTATACTCTCGTGGGTAACGTGATGACGGTGAGAATCAGCAGTGGTTCGAAACGCAACCGTAACTTACGGGGTATGTGAGCCGGCCGCTCAGAAAGCAATGGCAAACTACTGAGCGTAATCTTGCCAAGAAATCAACATACAGCTGAAAGATGCTGGTGTTGACAGCAATGTCCTGTAAAACAAGAATGAGGGGAACTGCAGTAAAGCTTAAAAAGGCAATGAATGAATCACCCAAAAAACAAGAAGTAGATTTTGAGCTTTACTAAAACACGTACGACTAACTAACTAACTAACGTACGACTACAAGAGACAAATTGGACGTTCCGGCCAAAGCCTTCGTCAGCACAGGACAAAGGAATACAAACCGACACAAACCTACATGAAACACACTTTGACAATATTAAACTAATTAAAGGTACTTATCTGAATCTGTATCCTTGCTTGGAAAGACTGACACGCGTAGGGCTGTCAGTGGATTAATAGACCGGATGTATGGTACACGGGTCAAAGGTCAAGTGGGAAGGGAGTGGGGGTGGAGAAGCGCCCATGTGGGCGCAAAGGTGAAAATTATAACCGGCAAAGATGTCGCGGAAGCAGTTCACAATTAGCAATTCTCGTTAAGCACTCGAAACACAGCTGCGGAAGATTACATTGTGTTGGTCCTCACAGAGGGGCATGAGTCGCGGTCGTTCAGAAAACGATGGCAAAACACCGAACGCAAACCTGCTAAGAAAGTTGACTGCGACGTCCTATAAAGGACCTGCACGTACCTAGATGGTGGACTGTAAGCTAGGTAGTCTGTGATTAGTGCAGGAGAGCCTGGCATATGATATCACAACATCTAGCTTAAGAATGGAGGTGGAGGCGGTCACAGCAGCTTTCCGCTGGGTCGAGAATACGATACACACACACATCGTGATTGTAACTGACTCAGAAAGTATGCTGAGGAAGGTGATGACAGGCATGCTTCGTGCAGAGTGGCTTGCTTTGCTTCTGAGGTCACGGGTGACAAGCATCGCCTGGATTTTTTCTACGGGGCATGCCGGTGTGCTGGGGAATGAACAGGCGGACAGATTGGCTGGCTCGGCAAAACTTGGTGGAGTATTGATACATGACTAGGCAGACGTGGTTGCGACTTTATGGGGGCACGTGTACACCTCGGAGGAGCAAATGGATCACCATGGTCTGACAAGAATGAGGCAGCGAGGAGTGACGAGGGGATCTGGCCGACGCTCGACGCTCAGAGGAAAGGCGAGACGGACACATAATCAGAATGCTACTGGTACTATTGGTGTTGGAATTCTTGGCTTGCTGCCTATGGGAATGCCCTGAATGCTGTGATATCGGTTCCTAGATCAATCAATCAATCGATCAATGAGCTGAGTCAAGACCCACATCACAACACTGGAGACATTGCCATATGTGCTCCGACAATTGAGAAATCCGTGAAGAAAGAAGATATAGTTATCGTTGAAGATTAGGTAGGTTGTTACAAGGTGATTACATAACTCAAAGTAAAGAGGACGTGGAAGGCTAGGCATCATGTATCCTAAGATAAATACCATGACAGTCAAGGACAGTCTGGACATCGCGTTGCACGAGGGCAAGAGGAATGGCCAAGGATCGAGAGCCTTTCCGGTCGGCTGTGATGAGGGCAACATGTCTGCGATGAACTAGCAACATGCCTGTGATGAACTAGCAACATGTCTATGATGAACTAGCAATATGTCTATGATGAACTAGCAACATGTCTATAATGAACTAGCAACATGTCTGTGATGAACTAGCAACATATCTGTGATGAACTAGCAACATGTCTGTGATGAACTAGCAACATGTCTGTGATGAACTAGCAGCATGTCTGTGATGAACTAGCAGCATGTCTGTGATGAACTAGCAACATGTCTGTGATGAACTAGCAGCATGTCTGTGATGAACTAGCAACATGTCTGTGATGAACTAGCAACATGTCTATGATGAACTAGCAACATGTCTATGATGAACTAGCAACATGTCTGTAATTGTGATGTTGTTTCCCCGAGAAGAGAGTGGGATCAACATGCACATCTTTAAACTGATTATCTGTTGGGATTATTGACTGACTTTTCGTCTACACTCCTCTCTTCTGTCTTCCCTTCCATATATCTCTTTCTTTCACTCTCTCTCTCTATTATTCTCTCAACACATACTTCGACAACAGTTCTTTTCCACATTAAATAAAAGATTTAATTTAAAACTATGTCTGGTGTATGGGTGGATATTGTCTGTGTAGTTGCTAGTGTATTCTATTGTTGGTGACAGAATGAACTCAGAATGTCTATCAGCGGTATCTTCTCGCCAGTCATTCTTCACGATTACAGGACATCACATCAAACAGGACAGAGCTCACCCGGGATGATCCGTAGGCTTGAGTCTGATGGTAAATCCGTTAGTGAAATGAAAACAAACTGTTCACCACTGAGTCACCGTATTGCTATAAAAGTCCCGTAAGTTTATGACTGTGCCCAAATCGGTTTCATGATATTAAGTATCCATCATCGAGAAAAAACACCACATTGTCAATGTTCTTCCTATTATCTATTATGATTATCACTATTGTCTTTGTCTATTCCTTCTACTCTATGTATGCAAGTCGTATGTAGGTTGAAGTCTCTGCTTGCCCCACCTTAACATCTCTTTCTGTTCAGGAGCCCCAGTGGTATATGAGTGTTAGCATACAGTCTTCTGTATTTTACTGGATGTTAGTATTTGTTCATCTGAACAAACTGTTTAGGTTCTTTCTGGATCTAAGTATGTACTTTATTGGTTCAAGTAGAGTATTTTTTCCTTTCTTCTCTAATGTCCCTAGAAACTGGGAACCTGTGGATGAATATAACAAGTCGAGTGGTAAGCGTCCGCCCCTTACTCCTAACTTATGCAAGTGTCCTTCTCCAGCCATAATGACAAGGCTTTCGAAGTCACCATCAGCATAAGACATAAGAATTCACCTCAGTCTAAAACACCCACTAATAATATGTAATGATAAAGGTAATACACGCTCATCTATATTCCTATTCTAAAACTATATTTTAATATACCTTATACACATCTATGTTCCTTTATAGAATTAATGTAGATCCACGAATCGAAATTAATCCGCAGCCAAGCACTTTATCCCATTATAAGGGAGGATATTTCTTTTCATTACAGGACACATAATTCTATCTTCTCGTCCAGTTGGGAATACACACACTAAACTGACAAAGAAAGTGGCTACTCTTTATAGCTCAGTCTATGTCGCATAATCCTTGACATTGCTGGACAAAGCAAATTCAGACTTCATTATCCCTTGTCAGTGGAAAATTTCTGATCTCGAACTTTTCCGTGGTTTAATACAACCAAACCGCATTCTGCTGTCCAGTCTTAGTCGCAAACCTACCTCCAGAACGCAATAGGCTGGTCCATGATACTGTCTGTCTTTGTAGCAAACCAATTTTTCCACTCTACATGTCACCTGTGTTGTAGTCGACTCTCCCGTCTTGACCTACATACACATGCGCTGGTCAATCCGTTGTTTATATCCTTCTGTTTCATTAACCCTTCTCCCACCTGGGTCCGCTGTATACAGTCGTCGATCTGGGAATCACTAACATTCAGCATTTCACGACATAGGCCCCCTCTTAAGAGATTAGACCGCGTCGAATCTTTCTCACTGTAGGTTTGATTCCCATGATCCACAACCCTAGGCTTCTTCCTCTGGATCTGGATGTCTGGATAAGAAATCTGCTCCTACATTCTCCTTACCAAAATTGTATTCCACTGTGAAGTCCCGTTGCAGCAACAACGTCCATCACATCCACAGTGCGTTGAGCTTCTGCGAAGTAGCTATTATCATCACGTGTTGATGATATGATTGGATCCTCACATATCCAGTAGGCGCTCTAATTGACACCCTACTATACTACTAACGACTGAAACTAGTGTTGGCTCCTCGCTCCTGTACGTCCGGTCGACCTACTTTCGACTTGCGTCAGCGACGGCTCACAATACAGACGGATTGTCCCATCCTGATTGTAACACTGCTTCCATGTCCTCTTGGTTTCCCCCGGCTTTGCCTCTGGGGATGTTCCACCTCGTCCTCGATGGACCGAGTCGTCTTTCCCAAATCTCCTGGACTTTTGCTTCCAGGACCATCTTGGGCGATATTGTATCTGGTCAGCCAATCTTTGGTTGGAGTCCTGGGTAATTCTCGCTTTTCCCGACGTTACCCACCCCTTCTGAACTTGGTTACCGGTGAAACTTTCACTCTTGTCCTTTCCCTGACTTGTGATTTCCCTCCTCCTGTCGTTGGGTAAATCTGACCTATCACGTACTGTCCCATAGGCCCTCCTATGTTGTACTGGCGATCTCTGGTCTTCGTCTGGACTGGTAACCTTTGTCCCAATGGCTGCCATCACCATAAAGTGCGAAGCGTTGCTCCCGGATCTCTCTTCATATTTCCTAATGAGATGTCTAGGGAGATTTTTCTTCTCTTCCCCGATCCGTATTTTGTAGATGTTCTTGGACACCACCTTTTCCACAGGATAAGGTCCTTTCCATCCTACTTGGAGTATATTGGTCTCTGCTGGACTCCACACTTCCACTTTGTCTTCCACTTTAAGAGCTAGTTTCCTCTTAATTCGCTTGTTGGGTGGTGCTTTCTGGCACTCCGAACAAGACTTCACCCACCGGCGTACATCTCCGGTCATTCCTGGCCAGCAATAATGGCCGGATATTTGCTGCAAGGTCTCTCTGACACCCATATGTCGAGTCTCGCCTATGATGTGTCCACTCTGAAGAATGTGAGGACGGTGGGTCTCTGGAACCACCCACTGCTCATGCAGGTTATCTCCCCTCCCAGCTCTCCGATAGAGTAGTTGATTCTTCAGAAAGTACTGTCCCCGTTCTGGTGGCTCAGCACTTCTTTGCAGCTTCCTGTAGCAAGGATGCAACGTAGTATCCTTCCTCTGGGCAGTATGCAATTCTCCTATCCCTGAGTTGTCGCCTAGTGTCTCTGCCTCTTTTTCCTTCCCTTGAGATCCACTGACTACTGTTCCCTTGTGGGCTTGCTGTTTGGGCATCCCCAAAAAGACATATTTCGTGCCAATGATCATTGGAAATAGGGAGTCAGCTAATACCGCCGCAGGAATAATGCCCGTGACGTACCTGGATTTAATCTCCACCTTGGCGATTGGCAGCGTCATGGAAACAGCACTCCTCATTGCCGGCTTTAGCTCTATGGTCTCCCCTGTAAGTTGATCTGGGCTTACTAAGCTGGCGTCCACCACCGCTTCCCCATCCAAACCTGTATCGTAGAGACAAGCAACCTGCTGGCCATTGACTTCAATCAGTTCAACCACAGGTGGTCTCTCTTGGTCCTGAGTGTCTTTCATCTCCTTGACCGTTTCCTTGCCTTCCTCTTTTGATTCCTCGAGGTTGGTTATGCAATTGGCGTCGTTTGCCTTGCATCTGCAGTCCACAGTATTATGTGTTATCGACTGGCAGTGTGTACACCATGTTCCCTTCCTAGGTTTCCGGGTGTCCTTTTTGTTCCTATCTCCTTCTCCGACCTCAGCCTTGTCTGTGATCACCGTTGTAGGAATCACTTTGCATGCTGCGAAGTAAGAACTTTTAGGTTTCGATCTGCAGTCCTTCGTGTTATGAGATGGCCCTTTGCAGAATGAACACCACTTCTCCGACCACTGTCGTTTCGCTGAAGAATTCGAGGTGCTCTGGCTTCCTACCTTCACCTTCTCGGAACTCTCCTCTGTGTGCTTTATATAAGGTTCCCCTTTAGTTTCTTTTCCGTTCGTCGATTTCCTTCGGTCTTGTTTTTCCTGTCCTTTGCTTTGTGTACTTAGTTCTGCCGCCTCCCCATGTACCTCTACGAATCGCTCCGCCAGCTTATTCACAACATCAATCCGTTCCGCCCCTTGTTCTCCCAAGAAGGTTCTGAGAGGTTTCGACATTTGCTTTCGCATCTGGTCGACCACCATCATCTCTTCGAGACTCTCATAATCCCTCTTGAATTCTGCCAAGTCCATCCATTTCTGGAGATAGGATTTCAGCCTTAGACTGTATGCGGCGAATAGCTCTCCCGGCTCTCGTCTAGACGATCTAAACTTTTTCCGATATGTTTGTGCTGTGACTTCATAATGTTTCATCAAAGCTGCTTTCAATTCCTCGTACTGATTTTCCTGTCCTGGTGGTAGGCGTGTGTAGACCTCGTACCCTGAACCACGTAACGCCTGGGATACTTTAAGAGCCCATCTGGATCTTTCCAGTCCCATAGCGATTGCCATAGCCTCGAACCGATCCAAAAACTGGAATATCTTTTCTTTACTTTCATCATAGACTGCTAAAGGAAACTTCATGGCATGGTAACCCTGTCCAATCATGTGGGTTGCCCCAGGTGAAGATGAACTTCCTTCTGCTGCATCTATTTCACCCTTAGTTTGTGTCTTGAGTTCTAACTCTTTCAAGCGGTATTCATGTTCCATTTCTTGTCTCCTGGCAGTCTGTTCCATTTCCAGTTTCTTGGTCTCCTGTTCCAGTTCCAGTCGCTTGGTCTCCTGTTCCAGTTCCAGTCTCTTGGTCTCCTGTTCCAGTTCCATTCGTTTGGTCTCCACCTCTATTCTTCTCACTTCCAACTCGGCTTTCCGGTCTTCTCTTTCCCCTTTACGAATCTCTCTCTCTCTTTCTTGTATGTAATCAGTTAGCTCGGTACCAGCTAACCCAATTTCCTCCCCGTTGGCTCTCAGTTCTGCTGTAGTTACTTTAGGAGTTGCCATAGTTACCGCAGATAAGTCAGCACGTTGAGTAAAGATCCCTCAAGGCAGAAAAGAAGTACTCACTATACAATTATATTCCACCTAGAACCGATATCATTATCTATATCTATTAATTATTATAAATCTCCAACACCACACAGTACATCACAACCACTCTCTCATCCACAAGAGGAGATATAGGATAAAGACTTATGTAGACGTGTGACCGTGTAACTAGGTATGTAATGTCTTACCACCTATCCACCTTCACTCTGTCTGGAACTTTCTCACTGCAAAGTCACCAGCATTAATGAAATGTTTCTACCATAAATGTAATGGCACCATATATCCAATGGACGTCCTTCCATTAAAAGTCATCAATGTATACTTCTTTTTATTCCAATCAGTATGTCCCAACATGCATGTACTCCGCTATGCCTGTGCCAATATGCAGGTCATATGGGTATAATGTATGTACGTATCCCGCTCGCTCCACCAATTATGTGATGTTGTTTCCCCGAGAAGAGAGTGGGATCAATATGCACATCTTTAAACTGATTATCTGTTGGGATTATTGACTGACTTTTCGTCTACACTCCTCTCTTCTGTCTTCCCTTCCATATATCTCTTTCTTTCACTCTCTCTCTATTATTCTCTCAACACATACTTCGACAACAGTTCTTTTCCACATTAAATAAAAGATTTAATTTAAAACTATGTCTGGTGTATGGGTGGATATTGTCTGTGTAGTTGCTAGTGTATTCTATTGTTGGTGACAGAATGAACTCAGAATGTCTATCAGCGGTATCTTCTCGCCAGTCATTCTTCACGATTACAGGACATCACATCAAACAGGACAGAGCTCACCCGGGATGATCCGTAGGCTTGAGTCTGATGGTAAATCCGTTAGTGAAATGAAAACAAACTGTTCACCACTGAGTCACCGTATTGCTATAAAAGTCCCGTAAGTTTATGACTGTGCCCAAATCGGTTTCATGATATTAAGTATCCATCATCGAGAAAAAACACCACATTGTCAATGTTCTTCCTATTATCTATTATGATTATCACTATTGTCTTTGTCTATTCCTTCTACTCTATGTATGCAAGTCGTATGTAGGTTGAAGTCTCTGCTTGCCCCACCTTAACATCTCTTTCTGTTCAGGAGCCCCAGTGGTATATGAGTGTTAGCATACAGTCTTCTGTATTTTACTGGATGTTAGTATTTGTTCATCTGAACAAACTGTTTAGGTTCTTTCTGGATCTAAGTATGTACTTTATTGGTTCAAGTAGAGTATTTTTTCCTTTCTTCTCTAATGTCCCTAGAAACTGGGAACCTGTGGATGAATATAACAAGTCGAGTGGTAAGCGTCCGCCCCTTACTCCTAACTTATGCAAGTGTCCTTCTCCAGCCATAATGACAAGGCTTTCGAAGTCACCATCAGCATAAGACATAAGAATTCACCTCAGTCTAAAACACCCACTAATAATATGTAATGATAAAGGTAATACACGCTCATCTATATTCCTATTCTAAAACTATATTTTAATATACCTTATACACATCTATGTTCCTTTATAGAATTAATGTAGATCCACGAATCGAAAATAATCCGCAGCCAAGCACTTTATCCCATTATAAGGGAGGATATTTCTTTTCATTACAGGACACATAATTCTATCTTCTCGTCCAGTTGGGAATACACACACTAAACTGACAAAGAAAGTGGCTACTCTTTATAGCTCAGTCTATGTCGCATAATCCTTGACATTGCTGGACAAAGCAAATTCAGACTTCATTATCCCTTGTCAGTGGAAAATTTCTGATCTCGAACTTTTCCGTGGTTTAATACAACCAAACCGCATTCTGCTGTCCAGTCTTAGTCGCAAACCTACCTCCAGAACGCAATAGGCTGGTCCATGATACTGTCTGTCTTTGTAGCAAACCAATTTTTCCACTCTACATGTCACCTGTGTTGTAGTCGACTCTCCCGTCTTGACCTACATACACATGCGCTGGTCAATCCGTTGTTTATATCCTTCTGTTTCATTAACCCTTCTCCCACCTGGGTCCGCTGTATACAGTCGTCGATCTGGGAATCACTAACATTCAGCATTTCACGACAGTAATGAACTAGCAACATGTCTATAATGAACTAGCAACATGTCTATAATGAACTAGCAACATGTCTATGATGAACTAGCAAGATGTCTATGATGAACTAGCAACATGTCTATGATGAACTAGCAACATGTCTATAATGAACTAGCAACATGTCTATAATGAACTAGCAACATGTCTGTGATGAACTAGCAGCATGTCTGTGATGAACTAGCAACATGTCTGTGATGAACTAGCAACATGTCTATGATGAACTAGCAACATGTCTATGATGAACTAGCAACATGTCTATGATGAACTAGCAACATGTCTATAATGAACTAGCAACATGTCTATAATGAACTAGCAACATGTCTATGATGAACTAGCAACATGTCTATGATGAACTAGCAACATGTCTATGATGAACTAGCAACATGTCTATAATGAACTAGCAACATGTCTATAATGAACTAGCAACATGTCTGTGATGAACTAGCAACATGTCTGTGATGAACTAGCAACATGTCTATGATGAACTAGCAACATGTCTATGATGAACTAGCAACATGTCTATAATGAACTAGCAACATGTCTATTATGAACTAGCAACATGTCTGTGATGAACTAGCAACATGTCTATGGTGAACTAGCAACATGTCTGTGATGAGAGCAACATGTCTGTGATGAACTAGCAACATGTCTGTGATGAGAGCAACATGTCTGTGATGAACTAGCAACATGTCTGTGATGAACTAGCAACATGTCTGTGATGAACTAGCAACATGTCTATGGTGAACTAGCAACATGTCTGTGATGAGCTAGCAACATGTCTGTGATGAACTAGCAACATGTCTATGATGAACTAGCAACATGTCTTTGATGAACTAGCAACATGTCTGTGATGAACTAGCAACATGTCTATGATGAACTAGCAACATGTCTATGATGAACTAGCAACATGTCTATGATGAACTAGCAACATGTCTGTGGTGAAGTGGCAGCATGTCTGTGATGAACTAGCAACATGTCTATGATGAACTAGCAACATGTCTGTGATGAAGTAGCAACATGTCTATGGTGAACTAGCAACATGTATGTGATGAACTATTAACATGTCTATGATGAACTAGCAACATGTCTGTGATGAACTAGCAACATGTCTGTGATGAAGTGGCAACATGTCGGTGATGAACTAGCAACATGTCTGTGATGAACTAGCAACATGTCTATGGTGAACTAGCAACATGTCTGTGATGAACTATTAACATGTCTATGATGAACTAGCAACATGTCGGTGATGAACTAGCAACATGTCTGTGATGAACTAGCAACATGTTTGTGATGAGAGCAACATGTCTGTGATGAGAGCAACATGTCTGTGATGAGAGCAACATGTCTGTGATGAACTAGCAACATGTTTGTGATGAGAGCAACATGTCTGTGATGAGAGCAACATGTCTGTGATGAACTAGCAACATGTTTGTGATGAGAGCAACATGTCTGTGATGAACTAGCAACATGTCTGTGATGAACTAGCAACATGTTTGTGATGAGAGCAACATGTCTGTGATGAACTAGCAACATGTTTGTGATGAGAGCAACATGTCTGTGATGAACTAGCAACATGTTTGTGATGAGAGCAACATGTCTGTGATGAGAGCAACATGTCTGTGATGAGAGCAACATGTCTGTGATGAGAGCAACATGTCTGTGATGAGAGCAACATGTCTGTGATGAACTAGCAACATGTCTGTGATGAACTAGCAACATGTCTGTGATGAGAGCAACATGTCTGTGATGAACTAGCAACATGTTTGTGATGAGAGCAACATGTCTGTGATGAACTAGCAACATGTCTGTGATGAGAGCAACATGTCTGTGATGAGAGCAACATGTCTGTGATGAGAGCAACATGTCTGTGATGAACTAGCAACATGTTTGTGATGAGAGCAACATGTCTGTGATGAACTAGCAACATGTCTGTGATGAGAGCAACATGTCTGTGATGAGAGCAACATGTCTGTGATGAGAGCAACATGTCTGTGATGAGAGCAACATGTCTGTGATGAGAGCAACATGTCTGTGATGAACTAGCAACATGTTTGTGATGAGAGCAACATGTCTGTGATGAACTAGCAACATGTCTGTGGTGAAGTGGCAACATGTCTATGATGAACTAGCAACATGTCTATGATGAACTAGCAACATGTCTGTGATGAGAGCAACATGTCTGTGATGAGAGCAACATGTCTGTGATGAGACCAACATGTCTGTGATGAGAGCAACATGTCTGTGATGAACTAGCAACATGTCTGTGGTGAAGTGGCAACATGTCTATGATGAACTAGCAACATGTCTATGATGAACTAGCAACATGTCTGTGATGAGAGCAACATGTCTGTGATGAGAGCAACATGTCTGTGATGAGAGCAACATGTCTGTGATGAGAGCAACATGTCTGTGATGAACTAGCAACATGTCTGTGGTGAAGTGGCAACATGTCTATGATGAACTAGCAACATGTCTATGATGAACTAGCAACATGTCTGTGATGAGAGCAACATGTCTGTGATGAACTAGCAACATGTTTGTGATGAGAGCAACATGTCTGTGATGAACTAGCAACATGTTTGTGATGAGAGCAACATGTCTGTGATGAACTAGCAACATGTTTGTGATGAGAGCAACATGTCTGTGATGAGAGCAACATGTCTGTGATGAGAGCAACATGTCTGTGATGAACTAGCAACATGTCTGTGATGAACTAGCAACATGTTTGTGATGAGAGCAACATGTCTGTGATGAACTAGCAACATGTTTGTGATGAGAGCAACATGTCTGTGATGAACTAGCAACATGTTTGTGATGAGAGCAACATGTCTGTGATGAACTAGCAACATGTTTGTGATGAGAGCAACATGTCTGTGATGAACTAGCAACATGTTTGTGATGAGAGCAACATGTCTGTGATGAACTAGCAACATGTCTGTGATGAACTAGCAACATGTTTGTGATGAGAGCAACATGTCTGTGATGAACTAGCAACATGTTTGTGATGAGAGCAACATGTCTGTGATGAACTAGCAACATGTCTGTGATGAGAGCAACATGTCTGTGATGAGAGCAACATGTCTGTGATGAGAGCAACATGTCTGTGATGAGAGCAACATGTCTGTGATGAACTAGCAACATGTCTGTGGTGAAGTGGCAACATGTCTATGATGAACTAGCAACATGTCTATGATGAACTAGCAACATGTCTGTGATGAGAGCAACATGTCTGTGATGAACTAGCAACATGTCTGTGATGAGAGCAACATGTCTGTGATGAACTAGCAACATGTCTGTGATGAGAGCAACATGTCTGTGATGAACTAGCAACATGTTTGTGATGAGAGCAACATGTCTGTGATGAGAGCAACATGTCTGTGATGAACTAGCAACATGTCTGTGGTGAAGTGGCAACATGTCTATGATGAACTAGCAACATGTCTATGATGAACTAGCAACATGTCTGTGGTGAACTAGCAACATGTCTATGATGAACTAGCAACATGTCTGTGGTGAACTAGCAACATGTCTATGATGAACTAGCAACATGTCTATGATGAACTAGCAACATGTCTGTGGTGAACTAGCAACATGTCTGTGGTGAACTAGCAACATGTCTGTGGTGAACTAGCAACATGTCTGTGATGAACTAGCAACATTTCTATGATGAACTAGCAACAATCTTCTGTCTGTGACAACCTCTACTGTATTCTCTAACTGAACTAATCTTACTTCTGTGGCAATTTGTAGGCCTTTTCGTATTGTTTCCGCCTTGTAGCGTTGGTGTCATGCCTATCTCTCGTGCTGTCAATCATTTCTGCTACCCACGTCCTATATCCCGTGGTGTTAAACTGTCCCGCATCTTCTGTCTTGGTCCCCCCCCCCCCTTCCCCCCAAGTTTCTAGTCCCCTCCAACATTCCTGTTGTGACGACATACTCCAACTTTCTTCTTTCCATGACACGCCCAAAGAATGTGGACTGTCATCTTTTGATGCGAGAAACCAGTTCTCTTTGTGAGTTAACTTCTTTCTAGACATCTTCATTGCTCTTTCTATCCACCCCTGGTGTTCTCATCATTCTTCTATAAAACTACATCACCGCAGCTTCCACATAATTCATCACTTGTCTGTTCAGTGTCGATGATCCACTTCGTATATCAGGAATGGCACAATTATCACTGTTAAGAAATATGTATGCTATTGTATTATCTATCCGTACCAATCTCAGCCTTTCTTTTATGAGTATCTGTACGCCACTGTATTATCTATTATAAGTGATAATAATATAGATAATATCGAAATTATGTGTCCGACTATCGCTTGTTAAACCAGCAACTCGGCCCCAGCCTTGTAATTATGTTCATCACCCTAAGACTTTGCAGTGCTCCTGTGTCGACCTCCAGGAAATTTCCCCTCTCACAGGCTGGTCAGACCGAGCCTGTAATCAAGGCCTCAGACGGACTGAGATAATAATGACGCTGTCCAGATAAGTAACTTTAACTGTCCACTGCCCAACAAATTCTCCAATTCTGGCAGTAAGAATAGCTCTGCTTCCCGAGTCATAGACCTTCGGCCAGTGACGTGATTGGCTGATGGCATCTTTGTCCTGCTAGTAATTGGTTTATTATTCTCGATTCGCGTGTCTGATTGGTTTTCTTGAAACCTCCAACAAATGATGGCTCAGAGGCTAGGGACGGTGAGTGATTATTGTTCGTTGCTATTTCAGGAAATGGAGTTGTTAACCGTAATGTTACTACATTGTTCTTATTGGGGGATCTGCTGGTCTAGTAGACAGAATACAAGATTATTGACACACTGATTTAAGTGCAAGTCCCATTTGGAGGGTAACTTTATTTCCACAAGATACAAGCTATGGGTTTCACCCTTCCACTTAAATCGGCACCTAAGTCTTCAGAGGTTCCACCCTTCCACTTAAATCGGCACCTAAGTCTTCTCTGGAAGGTAACAGCTGCGAGAATGTAATCTTTGAGTTGAACGTTACGAAACCACAGCCTAGCTTATGTTCTTCTTCTTCCCCCTTTCTTCCTCCCCCTTCCACCTCCTTCCCCCTTCACCTCTCCCCCTCCTCCTGTCCCCCTTCTTCCTCCACCTTCTTCCTCCACCTTCTTCTTCCTCCTCCTTCTTCTTCCTCCTCCTTTGTTCTCCTCCTTCTTTCTCCTCCTTCTTTCTCTTCCTTCTTCCTCCTCTTCTCCCTCCCCTCCTTCCCTCCCCTCCTTCCCTCTTCTTCTTCTTCTTCGTCTTCTTCTTCTTCTTCTTCTTCTTCTTCTTCTTCTTCTTCTTCTTCTTCTATGGAGATATCAACAACCTCAAAATGACTACTGCTTTGTTTGCATTTTGTCATTTTCATGTCTAAATGTGTACAAAGAAGAGGAAGATAAGGAAGAAGAAAAGGAGCAAGAAGAAAAAGAATAAAAAGAGAAAGAGGAAGAAGACAGAAAAAGAAGAAGAGGAGCAGGAGCAGAAGGATGAAGAGGAACAGTAAAGGGAAGACAAAGAAAGAGGAGAAGGAAAAGCGACCGCCTTATAAGACTAACACTAAACAAGACGAAGGGATGTAAACTGTGGCTAGAGAACTCGACAAAGAAATGACAGAGACAAAATCCAAATTCCAAAACCTAATGAAAACATGAACTACATCTTCATGTCATGCATGTTTTATAACGGGCTCACGCTAACTCCAAATTGCTGGCGATAAAATCTCCCTTAGGCCGTAATCTAGGATAACTGATTTGATTGTGGAAGAACCTGACTGCAGAGCATATCAACACGTTATTATTAATTCTGTATGTCGACAAGCAACAGTCACTGTACATTAGCAGCTGTGTGCTTCTGACAGATATTGACAACTACCTGGGACAGAGAACGGGAAAAATTATGCAACATAATTTGCAATAATAACAATGATGGATCTATTAACCGTCTAATATTTATCAGTGATTCCTGATTTCATTCAACAATCAATCAATCAATCAATCACGTGCCATGCCGGAAAGCGTGGGCGGTCATGACTCGCCATTTCACTCGATCACCGGAGTCGTGGATCAGCTCAGTGTTCCTGTCTCGTCCATGCCATGTGGCCAAGCCATCCAGGTATTTTCCTCTCGGTCTTCCCCTTGGTCTGTTTCCTTCGATCTTGCCAGTTGTCAATAAGTTCTCCAATCCATTTTTTCTCATAACATGTCCAAAACATGTCATTCAACACACCAAGCTTTTTTTTAAATTTTGCGTTCACACGCTTTGAACGAAATAGAAAAATGTAAGAGACAAAGCCTGGGTAAGATAGGATTCACTGGCCTAGGGGTTAGCGTCTTTCACCGTAATCCCGTATACTCTCGTGAGTGGCGTGATGTGCGCGAGAATTAGTAGCGGTTCTCGCCGCGACGGTAACTTACGGGGTATGTGAGCCGGTCGCTCAGAAAACAACGGCAAACTACTGAGCGTAATCTTGCCTAGTACAACAGCAGCTGAAAAATGTCCTGTAAGGGATATGCAAAAACACACACACACACAAACACACACACACACACACAAACACACACACAAAGACACACACATACACACACACAAGACAGGTTGATGATGGGAACAGTTAGTTAGTTGCATATCCTTTACAGGACGTTACAGTCAACCCCAACATTTCGTGACTGTGATTTCTTGGCAATTTACGTTCAGTAGTTTGCCATTGCTCTCTGAATGACCGACGCTCATATCATTGAATACCAACGCACTGCGGTTTGCTGCCAAATATTCCGCAGTTGTGTTTCGAACGCGGTATGCAGGATCAGACATTGCCACCGACCATAACGCCTTCGTCCCACAGCCTGCGATGAGAACAGGTGAACATTAGATTAGTTAATATTTTAAATAAGAACATGCCACATGTGGATATCATGTATTTTAACAGAAAAATATATTTATCAGCGTACATAATGTAGGATGTCTTATCAATGAGCAAGCACAATGCATGTTTCCCTCATGTGTGAACGAATAATGTGTTGGTGTGTATCATTTGGACACGTCTTTGTTATGCATTATTTTGGTCTTACAGTGTGGAAGTAGGGTTAAAAAATGTGATGAAGCTCAAGATTGATTGATTCATTTAGGAACCGACATCGCAGCATTCGGGGCACTCCCATAAGTGCTCCGTCCCCATCATCATTAGCCAGCGAAGAGTTCCAACACCAATAGTACTAGTAGCAATCTGATTACATGTCCGTCTCGCCCTTCCCCCGAGCGTCGATCATCGGCCAGATCCCCTCGTCACCCCTCGCTGTCGCATTCCTGCCAGACCATGGTGATCCCCCCCCCCCCGGGATGTGCACACGTGCTCCCACAAGACCGCAACCACGTCTGCCTTATCATGCATCAATACTCCACTAAGTCCTGCACAGCCAGCCAGCTCAAGAGTAACCAAATACAGATACATACGACAAGAGAAGAAGTCTATTAATGGATCCCATGTCATAATTGGAGCGTCACTTGCGATCATATTTCTCCACAAACATATTTCCTCTGTCTTTTGATCTTCTTGATAAGTTTGACAACTGGCGCGCTTCTCTCAAACCCTCCAGAATTTCTAATTCTGTCGACGTATGTCTCTAGCACCTTCCACCTTCCTGGTTGTCACAGCCTTCCTTAGAACCTCACTTCCCATAACATGACTATAAATTGACGATTATATTGTCCTGAAGTGGGTCATAAATTGTGTTTATGAGTTCACCTCTTGCAGTACTTGTTTGCTGTTCTTTGCCGTCAGTGGGAATCCTAGCATTCTAGGTAAACAATACCTCGTTGCAGTCTCCAGTTTATGTGTACTATATTATTCAGTGCCCATGATTCAAATGTCAACAGTATCCTGCGCGATTCTTTGAAGCACCTATATACAATTACAATATTCTCAGATTTGCGAAAACAATGAATTCTTTTGTTCGTATTTGAGTTAACTAAAACATTGGATTTTTCGCTGTCTGTTGTCGATTTACTGCTTCTTCCATTACAAGGTGCTTGTAATTGTCTCCCTGCAACTCCCTGTTCAACAGAATGTTCTCAGTTTTAACAAGCGTTCATGCTAGAGCCACGTTCCCACTGGATTTCCGGTTGGATAATCGCACGTCGTTTCCGTCGCCATTCTGGACATAATCAATCAAGTGCTGTAGAGACACAATATATTGCCGTCTGAACTCTTGGAATGTTGCTGTGACCTTTCTTGGTGTTGCATCTTTAACGTAATTCTCACGTGTGTAGCTTGGTATGGTTTGGCAATAAGTACTGCATCTAGCAATCAAGCTGACTTTATTCCCAGTGTAGAAATGGCGCAGGATGTAAAGTGCTTGAAGTCCATTTACACTCAAGCATGGCTTTACGACAAGACTTGATCAGTTCCTTATTAGGCTGCCTTTCTGTGGAAACTTCTGAAGGATGGGATAGCCGCTGGTACAGATGATATTCCAGTAGAAGCTGTTCAAACTATTATAAATATTTCAACTGACTACTGCACATATTATTTAGCAGAATCTTGGCGATATAAAACATACGAACAGACTGGAAAAAGGATATCTAGTGATTCTGCCAAGGAAATGGTATCTACAGGAGTATATGAATATAGAGAAAAATTGTTATATGAAAGATACTGGGGACAATAGCAAGCAGCATCATTCTGGAGAGATAAGGGGATGTCGCATGCTAACAAAACAGCTGTCAATAGTCAGACTACAAATGACATAGATTCTGACCAGACCATTTGAAATGAAAAAATAAGACGGATTTCCCTGTATTATTCTTACTGACAATAGACTTGATCAGAAACGGAATTCAACTGACCCCTATGACAAAGCAGCTTGATTAATTGGACTTCATTGATGATATGACAATTCTGCCCCACATAAGAAATCAGTGAAAACTATACTAATCACTTTGGATGAGAGGGTGCAACAATTAGGTCTAAAATGTATAGAGGACAGATACAGATAAAAAGAGTACACCAAGCAACTGATATCAAATCTACTTTATGAGATCTAATTTCTAGAGGTGAAATAATACACTAGTTTATGCAGCAATGTGGACAAAACGCAGTACCAGATAAAGATATTAAAGTAAGGATACAAAATACAAGAAGTGCCTTTATAGCACTAGGACATTTGTGCCAGTTTCTTCGTTTTTATTTTATGGGAAGTTCGTCATAACTAGATATGCATCTAAATGGTCAATG
Organism: Cepaea hortensis; assembly: GCA_963921405.1. Lineage (NCBI taxonomy): Eukaryota > Metazoa > Mollusca > Gastropoda > Stylommatophora > Helicidae > Cepaea > Cepaea hortensis. The sequence continues at coordinate 78,768,528 of OY992884.1, read as the reverse complement.
TGTGCAACTTTGGCATTCATGTGTGTAAGATTTGCATCCCCTAAACATATTCCATACAAGGTATCTGTCTAGACCAGTGATTCTCAACCGGTGGGGAATTTTTTTAGAGTTTCCGGGGGGAATGGGGGAATTCAGATTATTTCAAGATCGCGTTAATACAAGAACCGGTTACTTGATATTGTTTTCCCTCCATACTTTACGATTCCCTACTTCTCGCCCTTCTGAAAATCGTTTTATAACGTAAGTAAACCCGCAAATCACGTTTAATGTAGGCGTCTATACTTGTTCTTGCATGTGTTATTTAACGTAGCTTCCATTTTTACGTATATTGTGTAAGGGGGGGGGGGGGTGGATTTATAGGGAGGAAATACGAAAGGGGGGAATGACATTCTGAATATTTCGTGACAAAAGGGGGGGGGGGGTGCATGGGCCAAAATGGTTGAGAACCACTAGTGTAGACTCTACCCGTGGCTAGGTTTTTCCCTCCTAACAATGTTGCCATGGCGTGGGTTTTACGGCTGATCTGTGCGACTGCCAATTGCCGTGTGGGTTTTACGGCTGATCTGTGCGACTGCCAATTGCCGTGTGGGTTTTACGGCTGATCTGTGCGACTGCCAATTGCCGTGTGGGTTTTACGAACATCTGTGCGACTGCCAATTGCCGTGTGGGTTTTACGAACATCTGTGCGACTGCCAATTGCCGTGTGGGTTTTACGGCTGATCTGTGCGACTGCCAATTGCCGTGTGGGTTTTACGAACATCTGTGCGACTGCCAATTGCCGTGTGGGTTTTACGAACATCTGTGCGACTGCCAATTGCCGTGTGGGTTTTACGAACATCTGTGCGACTGCCAATTGCCGTGTGGGTTTTACGAACATCTGTGCGACTGCCAATTGCCGTGTGTGTTTTACGAACATCTGTGCGAATACCAATTGCCGTGTGTGTTTTACGAACATCTGTGCGACTGCCAATTGCCGTGTTGGGTTTCAACGTGCACAGCTTGCTCACAGGACCTCTTTTTTGCTCGCACGTGATCGCAACAGTTAGGACAACCGGGTGTGAGTTGGTTGAGGGTCGATACCCTAATGTGGACAAAGGCCAGAAAAAGAAAGACAATTTATGGGACGCAGAGGTGTTTCCAAGGCACCAAGGCCAGGTTCTATACTGGCCAAGACCTACTAATACGTCCTAGTTGTGCGTTCTGGGCAACAGGTCCCTTCGGGGTCCTGGCTAACATAGTAAGATCGCTGGTTCTTCCGAAGTCGGAGAGTATCTGCCTGCACGGTGAGGAACCACCAGTCTGCACACCAATAAGTCAGACATGGGACAACGGATACTCACGCAAACCTCAGTCCTGTATGACATCACACTGATGTTGGACAACAAGATGTCTTCATCCGACATTCAGGACTTCACGCTGGAGTTCACAACCAGCGAAAGCAAGCAAGCAAGCAAAGACAATTTATCAAAGGACATCATTTTGTGTGGATTCCTTTAGATTTCCACAGTAGTTAGGGCTGCCAGATTCGTGGGCACCAAAAGGAGGACATAATATGGCAAAAAAGAAGACACGGGAGGACATATTGAATGTTTCATTTGAATCGTTCCAGATTAAACCCACAATCAATACAATTTTATTACAATATCTACCAATAAGTGTATCTTACTCTTAGTGAATCAACCAAGAAACAATCATGTTCAAAAAATTGTCAGAGTGTTGAGAGTGTGGATAGAGGACATAGAGAGGACAAGGGGCAGAATAAAGTTAGAACGACTGAGATAACGACATATAGGACATAGATAAGGATATTTACAGTAGAGCCGATAGGGTAGAGACAGGACATAAGTCAGGACACAGGATGGTCATAAGACATGACATCTACAGGACAGTAGATGAAGTGGAGACAGGACTTAGGAGGGGACACTATCGTGTCCTAGACAGGGTAACGGTAGGACCAGACCGGGTGATAGAAGGGGACGACAGTTCACGGGACACTGCCCTGAACGGACTAGCTGTCAGTACACCGAATAACCTATCCTAGCACGGACAGACTGCAGTACAACGAGACTGTTGAGACAGCACGGGGTTCACACAACGGCACGGGGTCCAGCACGACAAGTCCAGCCGTTGAGCTTGGAAACGCCAGACGGGACTTGGGACGGTTTCAGAGGAGGACACTTGTGTTTTTCGAGGGCGAATGCTTAGTTTTGCGAGAGCGCTAGTTTGGGGATAGCGAGTATAGGATTGTGAGATTGATCGTATGCTATCAGAGTATGAAAGGCGGCATTTGTATGCCTGTGTATACCTTGTAATGATATCGGGTTCGCCTGAAATAAATAATAGAAATACCATACGCGCAACTGATGTTTCTTTGAGTGCGTATGAAGGAGCGGGAGTGCCTGTGTGCGAAGCAAGACGTTGACAAATATCTACCAATAAGTGTATCTTACTCTTAGTGAATCAACCAAGAAACAATCATGTTAAAAAAAAATAAATATAAATTCAATCAAAGCCTTTTTCAAAATGCTAAAAAACATTGCGTTAACAGACGATTGCACAATAATTACCTTATAATCTTTATTAATTACACAACATATTTCTCGGAGGAGCCAATTTTTCGTAGAAGATCCTCGTTAGCAATCACATATGCATAAAACTGTTCACAGGTAAGATTCTTCAAATTGTACTTTGTGAGAATGATGCCCTTTACAGAGTCCAGTAAGAGTCTGTTCCTTTGGTGTTTCACATTTGGTATAAATAGGAAAATTAAATAAATATTATTAAGCAATGGGTTTTAATAAAGAAGTAAAAGTAAATATTTTTTAAAAAATGAGCCAGATACAGATAACAGTTAGAATTACTATAATCGACTAGTTCGAAGAAATACATATACTGTACATTTTACCAATGTAAACATACGGTACGGCGTAGACACATTGTAAGTTGTAACAACAATACATAAAAAATTATAACATAAAATATAAGAAGAGCCGGGAATTTTAAAGGTTTTTAGCTTTGCCTGCCGGACGGAGAATATTAGGCTAATAAAAGAGGACATGTCCTCTGTTTGCCGGACGTCTGGCAACCCTAACTATAATATGTTGTTTCCGACGTGTTTGGTACATAGCTCCTACCCCATCACTCTGTGTTTTGTGGACTGTAGCACGAGGAGGGAAATTATCAGTGAAATTTATCCAGAGCACCAGAGGCGGAGATCTATGGAGACAGATGAATATGAATGAACGCCAGTGCCAGTTGGCAGGGCATTTGGTGAAGATGATAAACATACCAGAAAGCAGGAATAATTTGACATGTTATTGTAAAGCCGCATAAATACGGTGAAGCGTTGAAATGGAACAAACATAGTGTTGGTGTGACCTGCAAACAAAAATCTCTTCCAGCTTTACTGAACGTTGAAGAAAACTGACAAGATGAGCTTCCGTCCCCTATAATGCGTCAACAGAGACAGCTGCGAGACAAATCTGCACGGTTCTGGCCCCATTAGCACAGGACCCTGCCGGCGGCGCTAGAGTCACCAACTGCGGATAATGCTGCCATCTCGTATGCAGGGAATGCAAGCAAAATGGCTGTCGGGTCACGAAGCGGCTTGGGCTGTCATTTTGTCGTGTAAACTTGCAAATATGTCAGACGCAAAGGCCCGGGCACAATTTACACGAGAGTGGATATTAAGAGGTTGGCAAACGCGAGGGCTCAATTCTGCCATTAGAAGGACTCTGGCTGATTGGGGCAATAAGGGTGCAGATTACTGATCCCTTGTTTCCTCCCACAGTAGTGGCGAATAACGTCTCCATCCGGCGGCTGTAGAGGAGATAACATGTCTCCATCCCGCGGCTGTAGAGGAGATAACATGTCTCCATCCCATGGCTGTAGAGATGATAACATGTCTCCATCCCGTCAATGCCATACCGCCAAATTGACGGAGTGGGCATGGGGTGTCCTCTTGGTCCTATTCTAGCGGACATCTTCATGGCACATTTAGAAGAAAAGAGATACTCAGACATCAACAACTTGGCCTTTTACCGTCGTTATGTGGACGATATACTAATTATCACCACAGACAAGCTACAAGCAACACCGTTCCAGGCCATAATGGACATGACGCATAAAAACATCTCTCTATCTATGGAACACGAACATAACGAAGCGTTGCCGTTCCTAGATATTATAATGAGACGTAGAGCAGACGGTACAATTCAAAGATCGGTGTACCGCAAAGAAACATAGACAGGCCATTACTTAAATTTTCAGAGCTTCACACCTGTCCAGTACAAACGGAGCATAGTACGGACCATGTTTTACCGTGCTAGGGAGATATGCACCCAGGACACACTGACAAGGGAAATTGAAACTCTGAAGAATGTCTTAAACCTGAATGGGTACTCCACGGGATTTATAAAGCGCCACAGCCAACAGCCCAAACCAAAACCAGACGAAACTACAGTCCCTAAACTCAAGGTATTCATCCTGCTAACCTTTCGAGGGCCGGCTTCGTGGCTTAGAGGTTATGACTTTTCTCCGTAATCTCGTATACTCTCGTCGGTAAACGTGATGACGGTTCGAATCAGCAGTGGTTCGAATCGCATCGGTAACTTACGGGGTTTGTGAGCCGGCCGCTCAGAAAGCAATGGCAAACTACTGAGCGTAATCTTGCCAAGAAATAAACATACAGCTGAAAGATGCTGGTGTTGACAGCGATGTCCTGTAAAGAATATGCAAAATAAAAAAAAATAAAAACTTTCGAGGGGATGACGTAATGCAACGTCTACAAGACCGGCTTGATACAGCAGTGCAGTAGGCCGAACATTCTGTGCTGCAACTCCAGTTATTATGTACAGAACCTCACCGATTTCGACCCCAGCAGTAAAAGAGCCTGTCCCTCAGTACGCCAAAAACAATTGTATTTACCAATTCACATGTAGGTGTCAGTCTACCTACATCGGCAGAACAGAGCGGCAGTTGAACAAAAGAGTTGCGGAACACATACCTCAATGGGTAGACAAGTTACTACACACAGGCGAGGGGAGCCTAGTGGGGCAGACACACCGGAAGTTTCCCGCTTCATCAGTTGCTAGGCATATGCTCGAAAGCGGTCATGTGATTGATAGAGACAGTGCCTTTTGTGTGTTGTCTAAAATACATAATACTCGCTTGTTAAAGTTTGCTGAAGCCATAATTATTAATCTACACAAGCCAGCTTTGTGCAAGCAGAAAGATATGTTAGTCAGTTCAAAATTACCGTGGTAGACAATTGCCATAACTGTGCGAACGTGTGTATATTTCAGCTCGAAGTATTTACGAGGGTAAGTTAATAAGTAAGTCACAAATGGCTGTCGAAAAATAACTAAATAAGATAACAACTTGAAACCAGTTTATTTTTTATATATACATTGTCCCTTTATTTCTCAACATAATTTCCACCAACATTGAAGCACCTATCCCATCGTTTTATCAGTCCTCCTAAAGCAGCTGCATAGAACTGCGTGCTCTGTTTTCTAAACCACGTTTTTACTTCACATTCAAGTTCGGCGTCATTCGTGAAATGTCTCCCGCCAAGGTGATTTGTCAGTGTTTATGCTGACAAATGTTTGGCCGTAAAGCGGTGCATGGCGGGGAAGAAAAAGTTACGCGGGTGAGTCAATAAGTAAGTCACACAGTTCTGTGGGATGGCCAGTAAATGAAAACAAAGCACGCATGTCTATGCGGCCGGTTTGGGAGGACTTACAAAACGATGGGATAAGTGCATCAATGTTGGTGGAAATTATGTTGCGAAATAAATATACAATGTATGTATAAAAATAAACTGATTTCAAGTTGTTATCATGTGTAGTTATATTTTTTTCCAGCCATTTGTGGCTTACTTATTAACTTACCCTCGTATCTAGTTATTTTACTTTATGTTGTGTGAATTCTGCAGTATGTACCAAACGAGATGCAGCGAAATATGCCAGGCAATAAATCGTGCAATCTATTGCTTGTGGCTTCGTTATTCAAATTCCAGATATGTTTACAATATTTTCTTTTAAATAACGATGAGATCCATGGGTGGGCTTTTTCAAATATATCTATTTCTTAACTGCCATGGCGAAGGTAGCCTTTTGCAAGATGAAAAACATTTTTTTTTTTTTTTAGCATATCCTTTACAGGACTTAGCTGTCAACACCAGCATCTTTCAGCTGTATGTTGATCTCTTGGCAAGATTACGCTCAGTAGTTTGCCATTGCTTTCTGAGCGGCCGGCTCAGTATCCCGCAAGTCACGAGCGGGGGTCGAACCGCCTCAGCTCTCGCTCCGCTACGAGACTCTGCGTGATAAACGGGATTACAGAGAGAAAGTGTTGTAACCCCACAGCCAGAGAGACCGGCTGAAAAACATACTAACTAATAAAAAGATATCACTTGAAATGAGAAAAAGAGTGTTGAAGTGCTACATAGAACCTATACTTTTGTATGGATGTGAAGCGTGGACAATAAGCAGTCAATCTGAAAAACAGCTGATTGCTGTGGAAATGGGTTTCTGAGGAAAATGCAAAGAATACGATGGATAGACAGAAAAATCAATGAACAAGTCCTTCAAGAAACAAATGAAGATCGTAAACTGATTAGAGTCATTAGACGTAGAGTCAAAATTTGTTGGGCATGTTATGAGAAGAAATGACTTGGAGAACTTGGTGACAACCGGCAAGATCGAAGGGAAGAGACCAAGGGGAAGACCGAGAAGTAAATACCTGGATGGCTTGGCCATGTGGCATGGTCGAGACAGGAACACGGAGCTGATCCACGACTCTGGTGATCGGGTGAGATGACAGAACATGACCGCCCACGCTTATCGGTATGGCACATGCTGGATGATGGATGGATGGTGTTTCTTATAATATAAAAACAAACGTTCAATTTGTGTGTTTGTTTTAAATTACACACACGAGAAAACGTGTACAGGATGCCATGCGAAACACTACGTTACAAAAAAATTTTAAAAAGCACAGATAAGGTAGTTTATGACTCAGCAATAAATTCCCTCCCCAAAAGCGCTATGCACCTCCCTCTGTGTCCCTGGCCACCAGAATCCCCCATGGCGTCGCGGCGCACAAGTTGAGCAGCGCTGTTCTAAGACAATTTGGCGTGAATAAACAAGCCGGCTCCGTGGCCAAGAGTTATGGACGAAGTTTGTGATCCTGCAAGACGGCGTTCGAAACACTGCTGCGCGCGATTTGGCAGAAGACCGTTGCGTTGGTTTTTAATGAAATCGATAGTATGGGTGCCGGTCGTTCAGAAAGCAATGACAAACCACTGAACGTAAACTTACCAAAACATCCCAACATCAAAATATCATGGTGTTGACTGCACCGTCATGTAAAGGATATGCAAGTAACTTTTACACACGTTCACGAGGAAACAATGTTCCCGTGTTTGATAGTACTGACACTGCTCACAGACAGACCTTCTGTCCCAGATGTTAAGCATGAAACACACCGCAGCAAATCCTCAGGAAACATGCACGGCACTTCTTCACGTGAGGCTCGTTCGTTTCTCAGAAACGGTCAAATCGGCGTTGTATTGTTGCCCGTTTATGTACAACTGCACGCATGTTTCCGGGGCCGCAGTGGTTAGCTCGCTTGCCTGTCCTCCCAGTGGTCCTGTGTTCTAGTTCCCTTCCAGACAGTGGTCTTTCATTGTCTTAGAGCCAGGTCTGTCCTCCCAGTGGTCCTGTGTTCTAGTTCCCTTCCAGACAGGGGTCTTTCATTGTCTTAGACCCAGGTCTGTCCTCCCAGTGGTCCTGTGTTCTAGTTCCCTTCCAGACAGGGGTCTTTATTGTCTTAGACCCAGGTCTGTCCTCCCAGTGGTCCTGTGCTCTAGTTCCCTTCCAGACAGGGGTCTTTCATTGTCTTAGACCCAGGTCTGTCCTCCCAGTGGTCCTGTGTTCTAGTTCCCTTCCAGACAGGGGTCTTTCATTGTCTTAGACCCAGGTCTGTCCTCCCAGTGGTCCTGTGTTCTAGTTCCCTTCCAGACAGGGGTCTTTCATTGTCTTAGACCCAGGTCTGTCCTCCGAGTGGTCCTGTGTTCTAGTTCCCTTCCAGACAGGGGTCTTTCATTGTCTTAGACCCAGGTCTGTCGTCCCAGTGGTCCTGTGTTCTAGTTCCCTTCCAGACAGGGGTCTTTCATTGTCTTAGACCCAGGTCTGTCCTCCCAGTGGTCCTGTGTTCTAGTTCCCTTCCAGACAGGGGTCTTTCATTGTCTTAGACACAGGTCTGTCCTCCCAGTGGTCCTGTGTTCTAGTTCCCTTCCAGACAGGGGTCTTTCATTGTCTTAGACACAGGTCTGTCCTCCCAGTGGTCCTGTGTTCTAGTTCCCTTCCAGACAGGGGTCTTTCATTGTCTTAGACCCAGGTCTGTCCTCCCAGTGGTCCTGTGTTCTAGTTCCCTTCCAGACAGGGGTCTTTCATTGTCTTAGACCCAGGTCTGTCCTCCCAGTGGTCCTGTGTTCTAGTTCCCTTCCAGACAGGGGTCTTTCATTGTCTTAGACCCAGGTCTGTCCTCCCAGTGGTCCTGTGTTCTAGTTCCCTTCCAGACAGGGGTCTTTCATTGTCTTAGACCCAGGTCTGTCGTCCCAGTGGTCCTGTGTTCTAGTTCCCTTCCAGACAGGGGTCTTTCATTGTCTTAGACCCCAGGTATGTCGTCCCAGTGGTCCTGTCTTCTAGTTCCCTTCCAGACTAGGGTCTTTCATTGTCTTAGACCCCAGGTCGACCAAGTCTCAAATGGCTACCGGGACATTGTTCCTAGGAAATAAACGCGACCGGCATGTTACTGAGCATATCACCCATCGAGGTCCCACTGGTCTAAAATATGGTTAGCACCATATACCCAAAAAGCCCCATGGCTTGAATATAGACCTTTACTTGACGAGTGACATCAAGTGCTTGCAATCGCACACTGTGTCTGATGAACAGAATCACATTTCTTGTTCAAGCCTGGGTACTCAAAATGAGCCAGTCTAGGATTGCCTCGAAGTCGTTAGTGAGTGTGCTAAATGAGACAGGCAGATTTGGAAGGCCTGGGTGGCGATCAGCGAAACTGAGTGAAGCTAATATATGCATGAAGAGATCAGTGGCAAGTCTCTGTAAGCCTCAATCTGCCATGTATTTGCTCGTTTACATTTAGTCATGGTATAGTGGCCTCACGGTGATGTTGGAGGCATTAACCAATGCAAATAACCTATGCTGGATTCTTCCATGCTTCAGTGGGCATGCATACATTCAAATAGGGTTGAGAGAAGCATTGTGATTCAGGGATGTTTAACAAATGATGAAAGAGTATTTATTGTTGCCAAGAATTGTGTGTAGTAACATGGTGTGTGTTGAATGTAGAGGTTCGAGTCTTGTTAATAGTGTGACATTATATAATGTACAGTGTGGAGTCTCGAGTATTACTCACTGTCTAGAGAATTGTATAGTTTGAGACCTCATATACTGTGCATTGTTGAATCTCATTGCTGTACAATATAGAATCGCGTCTATTTTACATTTTGGAATCCAGGGTATTGTACTTCTTCTTCTTCTTTCGTTCGCCTGAAATATGTTTATAACTGCAATGTTGTCTCTTGTATGAATCTAACAGTAGGGTATTGTACAAGATGGAACCTCGTGTATTTATAGTATGGAACCTCGAGTATTATATAGTGTGGAAACTCGCGTATTATACAATGTAGAACCTCGTACAACTAACACAACTTTAAATCGCAGGAATAACGACATCGAGGTCACATTACATAGATGTGTCAGCATTGAAACAATCAGACATAAGTCAGCTGTATCTGGTCGAAGTAAAACATAAATATAATAAACTGAGAGCATGGAAAAAAACCGGCATGAACATCCTAAGGAGAAAATTAGTAAAAATGGGAATGTGTAAAAACTAGCTTACCGACTGTAAATACCAACTTTGAAATTAAGGGAAATAGAAAAACGCAATTGTGGATAACCGATGAAATCATGAGAAAAAATGACTCAAAGAAAGAAAGTAAGCAACACCCCAGAACATATATTAATAGACAGAGAAATAGGTCACAAGTGCAGAGTTGCTAAAGAAGCATGGATTCGGATAAACTTAATAAATATTGGTTAGCGCTCATTGAAGCAGAAGAAGAAGGAAGAAGATATTAGAGGACACGCCAAACAACATAACAATTGAACGCTATAGTTACCAGAGTTAAGCACATTTCAATTTGTCATAATTTTCCCACCAGTTGTCACGTCCCAGTAAACGCAAGGGCCCGGGGGGGGGGGGGGGGTCCTGTCCTGAACGCACCTAATGAATTTAACCCATTCTCTATCAGGGATTTTACACCATGAATTGCGAGTAATTTCATACTTTCACTGCCCGTAGCGACATGTGGGGAAAAGTGTCTTTGCGAGTTTTCTGCACGCTCATCACACAAGAAAAACTGACACTCGGCTGAAACTGTCCACGCCCAGGCTGCAGTCACGAGTGTGTCCTAGAGGGCTCTCACGTGTGGCGTCTGATTCTCTGTTCGTGCTATTTGACGATTACCTTAAACTGGATGTCCCCAGGCACAGGACTTCGAGAAAATTACGACTTTCCGTATCTTCAGCTTACCTATGCCAACTATTTCCTTACAGCCGTTTATTGATTCAATTTTGATTATTGATATTTTTGTTAAACAGCGTCACAGACGCTGTCTAGAGACCTGGATAGCCACAAGATAGAAACGTGATTCCTCTGTGGGCCCTCGTCCTTGGTTATTCACCTGTCAATTAAAAGCTACGAGTGCATTCGAGCCACATAATCAATAGATAGGCCTAAAGACAGACAGTTAGACAAACATACAAATAAGAATAAGTAATAGACAGGCAGGGAGACTGTAGGCCGAACGAACGGACGGACAGATAGACAGACAGACAGAACGAATGAAGGAACGAGCTTTATTTTCAAATGGTTACAAAAGGTTACAAATTTGGCCCTTCCAATCACTCATCTTTCGTACATCAATTATCTATTGTGCACATTGCATTCAAATGGGAAAAAGAAAAACATTGTCAAATGAATGTTGTGAACATAATGCATATTACCATGTTGTGAGACCAGGCACAGGGGCGCACGCACGCACGCACACACACACACACACACACACACACACACACGCGCACACACACACACAGAGGTATTGTCACGCTTGACAGAAGGTGCAGAGAGCAGGATCCCGCTGGTGTCAATGAAAATGTCAAAGCGCTCATCAGTGAACATTCAGATAATTCCGATGTGCTCATCTATACAGGTGGATCTGTTATACAGCAGCAGAGAAGTGCGTGGGCATTTACACACAGGAAATCCATTTTTGGAGTGTCTTGGGGTGTCTAGTCGGTCATGCGTCGAAGTACACTTGTTCCTGCAGCGAGGGGCTGTCACCATTTGGAGATGATAGGTTCGATTCCCGGTCGGTAACTATAGCTTTCAAATTGTATGTTGTCTAGTGCGTCCTCTAGTCTCTACTTCTTTCTTCGCCTTCTGTGAGTGCTAAATACGTGTGTTTATTTATGTGGGCATTTACAGCACGTTCAGCGGGTTGAAGTATTTAAGAAGCCAATGGTGGGACTGATGGAATTGCTGCTGAATTTATAAAGGCAGGTGGCCATGCATTACATCTAAAGCTTTACGAACTAATAATAAAAATCTGGAGGACAGAAGAATTACCCCATGACTGGAAAGAGTCATTATTGATACCTATCTTTAAGAAAGGAGACAAGTTCCAATGTGGAAATTATAGAGGAATATCACTACTGTCCACAAGCTATAAGATACTATCCGCAGTATTACTAAATAGACTAAAACCATATTCAGAAGACATATTAGGTGACTACCAGGCGGGTTTTAGACAAAACAGATCAACAATAGATCAGATATTTATCTTACGACAAATAGCAGAGAAACATTGGGAATATAAAAGAGATCTCCATAACATTTTTGTGGATTTTAAAAAGGCTTATGATAGTGTCCATAGGAATAGTCTATGGAATGCTATGCAGGAATTTGGAATACCAAGGAAGTTAATCAACATGACCAGACTATGCATGGAAGATACTTATAATATAGTAACATATAAAGGCAGGAAATCAGACCCCTTCCAAATAACATCTGGCTTGAAACAGGGTGATGCACTATCGCCGCTACTCTTCAATCTGGCTCTAGAGAAAGTTGTAAGGAAGGTAAAGGAGGAATGTGATATTGGAGGAACATCCAAGCTGCTTGGTTATGCAGATGATATAGATATTATAGGGCAAAGTGAACAAAAGACATTGGAAATATTGACTCACTTAAAGGGAAAAGCCCAACAGATGGGGCTGGTTATCAACCAAGATAAGACAGAATATATGGTAATTTCAAGAGGCGGAATGGCTAGAAACTCTGGCCACATACAAATAGATAATATGACCATTAAAAGAACGGAAACATACAAATACCTGGGTACAATCTTCAACTGCTCCAACATCATAAGGGAAGAAATACAAACTAGAACCAACTCTGGAAATAAGATATACTATGCGCTACAACATCTACTAAAATCAAAGGCGCTATCTCGTAACACCAAAATCACAATATACAAAACACTGATCAGACCAGTTGTGCTGTATGGCTCTGAAACCTGGAGTACAACGAAAGGAGACGAAGCCTTGTTACAAACCTTTGAGAACAAAATTTTAAGACGCATCTTTGGACCCATTAGGGATACACAAAGTGGAGAGTGGAAAAGAAGAAGTAACAAAGACATTTATGATCTGTTTAAGTCCCCGCTAATCACTGGTATCATGAAGGCTAATAGACTACAATGGCTGGGGCATATAGAAAGAATGGAAGATAATAGGGAAACAAAACTCGCTTACACTCAGGAAATAAATGACCGTAGACCCCGAGGTAGACCAAGAAGGCGGTGGAGAGATAATACATGTACAGACCTACAAGCACTTGGAATCAACGACTGGCAAGAGAAGGTCCACCAGAGAGACGAATGGAGACGGATTGTATTTGCAGCAAAGAACCTCAATGGCTCGGAACGCTGAAGAAGAAGAAGAGAATGGTGACCCTCTCTGACCACGAGCAGCATGACGATGGAGGTGGTGGCAGTAACACGGGCTTTCATATGGTCGAAGTCACAGAATTATACCAATATGTGTGTACTGAGTGATTCAATGAGCATGATTCGAAGGTTCGAGGCGAGTCATATACGTAGACAGTGGACTGAATCGTTGCTGAGGCCTGTTGTCCGTAGAGTCATCTTCATCTTAGTTCCGGGACATGTGGGAGTTGAGGGAAATGACCGAGCTGATAAATTTGTTGGCTCTGCATCCCTTGCAGATGGCCAGCCCATGGATCGTGACGATGTTATTAACGCCTTTAGAGAGATGTCAAGAGAGGAAGACTTTAACGTCAGTGAATCCACAACGTTGCTCAGAATGAGAGACTCGAAAGTCAGAATTGGTACGCCAACACAAGAGGCACATCGGGAGAACGAGGGACCTCGTCAACCAACACAGAACTGGCACTATTAGCCGCCTGACGCTGATGCATATGTTGCGGGGGTGGGGGTGGGGTAAAGGCGGATTGAGCACCTATGGACTTGTCAGGAGTGCAAGGATGATATCCCAACAGATAACAGACAGATAACATACAGATAACATACAGATAACATACAGAAAACAAATAGATTGGATGGATGGATGGATGGGTGGGTGGGTGGGTGGGTGGGTGGGTGGGTGGAAGGATGGATGGATGGATAAATCGATAGATGTATGGATAAAGTGTATGCTGGTCGAGTGACTAGAACGCAGGATTCACCTTCGGGAGACCGGGGTTCGAATCCTCGGTAAGGTGTGGGATTTTTGTCTGTCGGGGGCAAAAAGAAAATCCTAACCTGCACAGTTTGCGGCGACTGCACTAGCCAGGCGGTCTTAATTCCTCAGGCTCAAATACCCCTCTGCCATACACCGCAGGGTACTATATAGGCAGTAAATGACAGTTTGACAGATAAGCGGATAGGTACATACAAAGATAAATTACATCCTGTCAACCACAAAGGCTTTCAACACGTCCTAATTATGTGCACGTGAGAATGAGCATGTATATTCGTGTAATTTGCTGGTAAATGCATGCACACACTAACTGCATGCCTTGTGCTCCACTCTGTGTGGGTATCAACCCTCTTAAGTGTTTTGTTTCTGGAACCTTCTGGCATGCTTCTCAGGACACGATGTACGGCTGTCTGCGCGGCAGACACGAATGTAAACATCGGTGGTTGCAAGATGTGTGCTGTCTACTGCTGTAAGACGGGGACAAGACACGCCCCGACTCACCTGCAAATTAAAACGTTACAAAGTATAATTTTGCAACACTGAAATAACCTTAACAATCGTATGGTATTTTTGTTTTAAAATCTAGTTTCATGACCTTTACATGAAGCTGTATTGAATCTCAGCATTTTGGGCTGTTTGTGATTTACTTGGCAATGTTGATATTCAATAGTTTGCCAGTGCTTTTTGAATGAACAACGCTCATACCATCGAAATCAAAGCAAGGCAGCCTGCTTCCAAACCATATGCAGCAGATTTCAAGCCCTCGACTCGATATATATATGGGGGGGGGGGGGGGGGAGGAGAAGTTGTGGTACTTGTTCACTGCCACTAGGCCACGGAGTCAGGGGCGTATAAAGGTAGCAAAATATTTGTATAGACCAGTCGATACAGTATGTGTGATGTGTTCAATGTTTGTATAGACCAGTCCATACAGTATGAGTGATGTGTTCAATGTTTTTATAGACCAGTCAATACAGTATGTGTGATGTGTTCAATGTTTGTATGGACCAGTCAATACAGTATGAGTGATGTGTTCAATGTTTGTATAGACCAGTCGATACAGTATGTGTGATGTGGTCAATGTTTGTATAGACCAGTCGATACAGTATGTGTGATGTGTCCAATGTTTATATAGACCAGTCGATACAGTATGTGTGATGTGGTCAATGTTTGTATAGACCAGTCGATACAGTATGAGTGATGTGTTCAATGTTTGTATAGACCAGTCTATACAGCATGAGTGATGTGTTCAATGTTTGTATAGACCAGCCTATACAGTATGTGTGATGTGTTCAATGTTTGTATAGACCAGTCGATACAGTATGTGTGATGTGTTCAATGTTTGTATAGACCAGTCGATACAGTATGAGTGATGTGTTCAATGTTTGTATAGACCAGTCGATACAGCATGAGTGATGTGCCAATGTTTGTATAGACCAGTCAATACAGTATGAGTGATGTGTTCAATGTTTATATAGACCAGTCGATACAGTATGTGTGATGTGTTCAATGTTTGTATAGACCAGTCAATACATTATGAGTGATGTGTTCAATGTTTGTATAGATCAGTCGATACAGTATGAATGATGTGTTCAATGTTTGTATAGACCAGTCGATACAGTATGAGTGATGTGTCCAATGTTTGTATAGACCAGTCGATACAGTATGAATGATGTGTTCAATGTTTGTATAGACCAGTCGATACAGTATGAGTGATGTGTCCAATGTTTGTATAGACCAGTCGATACAGTATGAGTGATGTGTTCAATGTTTGTATAGACCAGTCGATACAGTATGAGTGATGTGTTCAATGTTTTTATAGACCAGTCGATACAGTATGAGTGATGTGTTCAATGTTTGTATAGACCAGTCGATACAGTATGAGTGATGTGTTCAATGTTTGTATAGACCAGTCGATACAGTATGAGTGATGTGTTCAATGTTTGTATAGACCAGTCGATACAGTGTGAGTGATGTGTCCAATGTTTGTACAGACCAGTCGATACAGTATGAGTGATGTGTTCAATGTTTGTATAGACCAGTCGATACAGTATGAATGATATGTTCAATGTTTGTATAGACCAGTCGATACAGTATGTGTGATGTGTTCAATGTTTGTATAGACCAGTCGATACAGTATGAATGATATGTTCAATGTTTGTATAGACCAGTCGATACAGTATGAGTGATGAGTTCAATGTTTGTATTGACCAGTCGATACAGTATGAATGATATGTTCAATGTTTGTATAGACCAGTCGATACAGTATGAATGATATGTTCAATGTTTGTATAGACCAGTCGATACAGTATGAATGATATGTTCAGTGTTTGTATAGACTAGTCGATACAGTATGAATGATATGTTCAATGTTTGTATAGACCAGTCGATACAGTATGAATGATATGTTCAATGTTTGTATAGACCAGTCGATACAGTATGAATGATGTGTTCAATGTTTGTATAGACCAGTCGATACAGTATGAGTGATGTGTTCAATGTTTGTATAGACCAGTCTATACAGCATGAGTGATGTGTTCAATGTTTGTATAGACTAGTCTATACAGCATGAGTGATGTGTTCAATGTTTGTATAGACCAGTCGATACAGTAAGTGTGATGTGTTCAATGTTTGTGTAGACCAGTCGATAAAGTATGAATGATGTGTTCAATGTTTGTATAGACCAGTCGATACAGCATGAGTGATGTGTTCAATGTTTGTATAGACCAGTCGATACAGTATGAATGATGTGTTCAATGTTTGTATAGACCAGTCGATACAGTATGAATGATGTGTTCAATGTTTGTATAGACCATTCGATACAGTATGAATGATGTGTTCAATTTTTGTATAGACCAGTCGATACAGTATGAATGATGTGTTCAATGTTTGTATAGACTAGTCGATACAGTATGAATGAAGTGTTCAATGTTTGTATAGACCAGTCGATACAGCATGAGTGATGTGTTCAATGTTTGTATAGACTAGTCGATACAGTATGAATGAAGTGTTCAATGTTTGTATAGACTAGTCGATACAGTATGAATGAAGTGTTCAATGTTTGTATAGACCAGTCTCAGACTAGAGAGACTATTATGGTATGACATCATAACTATTGTGGGGGTCATGAAGAGAATTAAACCAGTCTCAGCGTATGGAGGTGAGGAACACGCTGGCCAGGGGTGAGGACATATACTGAGGAACACGCTGGCCAGGTGTGAGGACATATACTGAGGAACACGCTGGCCAGGTGTGAAGACATATACTGAGGAACACGCTGGCCAGGTGTGAAGACATATACTGAGGAACACGCTGGCCAGGTGTGAAGACATATACTGAGGAACACGCTGGCCAGGTGTGAAGACATATACTGAGGAACACGCTGGCCAGGTGTGAAGACATATACTGAGGAACACGCTGGCCAGGTGTGAAGACATATACTGAGGAACACGCTGGCCAGGTGTGAAGACATATACTGAGGAACACGCTGGCCAGGTGTGAAGACATATACTGAGGAACACGCTGGCCAGGTGTGAGGACATATACTGAGGAACACGCTGGCCAGGTGTGAAGACATATACTGAGGAACACGCTGGCCAGGTGTGAAGACATATACTGAGGAACACGCTGGCCAGGTGTGAAGACATATACTGAGGAACACGCTGGCCAGGTGTGAAGACATATACTGAGGAACACGCTGGCCAGGTGTGAAGACATATACTGAGGAACACGCTGGCCAGGTGTGAAGACATATACTGAGGAACACGCTGGCCAGGTGTGAAGACATATACTGAGGAACACGCTGGCCAGGTGTGAAGACATATACTGAGGAACACGCTGGCCAGGTGTGAAGACATATACTGAGGAACACGCTGGCCAGGTGTGAAGACATATACTGAGGAACACGCTGGCCAGGTGTGAAGACATATACTGAGGAACACGCTGGCCAGGTGTGAAGACATATACTGAGGAACACGCTGGCCAGGTGTGAAGACATATACTGAGGAACACGCTGGCCAGGTGTGAAGACATATACTGAGGAACACGCTGGCCAGGTGTGAAGACATATACTGAGGAACACGCTGGCCAGGTGTGAAGACATATACTGAGGAACACGCTGGCCAGGTGTGAAGACATATACTGAGGAACACGCTGGCCAGGAGTGAGGACATATACTAGAATCAATATGGCACGAGAGAGAGAGAGAGAGAGAAAGAGAGAGAGAGAGAGAGAGAGAGAGAGAGGAGAGTGGGAGAGAGAGAGGGAGAGTGGGGAGAGAGAGAGAGAGAGTGAGAGAGAGAGAGAGAGAAAGGGAGGGAGAGAGAGGGAGAGTGGGAGAGAGAGAGGATAGCTAAAAGCATATGGGTAAGAAAATTATAGACGGAGATTAAATCATATGGGCAGCACATAGAGGAAGCTGCATGAGATGGCCAAATATAGGAGCTCTCGGCCTGGTTTGGATGGGGGTATAGGCTGCAGTGGGGATAACAGAGATCAGAATAAGAAGTAGTAGAACAGGAAGTGAAGAATGGAAGGGACGTGTGTTATACATCGACCGTCCAATCATTTAAGGCCATACAGAGTCTGTATTACAGACGAATAAATACACGTGCGAAGAACGAATCATGAATGTTCCAAACTCGAGACATGTGGGGTACAGAATGCAGAGAACAGACTGGATTTCACAACAAGGAAAGAGCGACGGGTCAGTCGGTTATTTCAGTGTCATCTATCTTACAGACCGTATCCTCATGCGGCAAGCGACGAATGCAGTAACCACTTAACAACATGTAGACACACTCTGGTTATTAATGCGCCTCCAATTGTTGATTACAGGCACAGACACAGCAGCTGGCAGAGTGAATGATCAGCCCGTAGTTGAGACAAATAGAGCATCGATCCGCACTAGGGAGCCGATACAAGTCCAACAAACGAACGAACTTTATTTTCAAAGGGTCACAAATTGGGCACGCAGATGCGTCTTACATCCGACCTTTCTAACCACTCATCTTTCGTACATCAGTATCTTTAGTGCATGTTACATTCCCATGGGAAAACAAAAACATTGTAAAATTAATGCTGTGAACATAAACAATGTGTATTACCATGTTATGAGACAGACAGGCAGGCAAGCGCGCACACACACAAACACACACACAAACACACACACACACACACACATACTGAGAGAAGACATTCACACATGTATAAACACATACACACATACTTACACACACACATTCATACATATATCATTTCATCATCATCAAGTGTCATGCCGAAAGCCGCGGGCGGTCATGATTCACCATCTCACACGACCACCAGTCTCGAATCAGGTCTGTGATCTTGTCCCGACCATACCATGTTGCCAAACCATCAAGGTATTTATCCCGTTGTCTTCCTCTTGCTCTCCTCCCATCAAGCTTGCCAGATGTCACTATATTTTCAAGTCCATTTCTCCTCATAACATGTTCACAAAATTTTCACTATCTACGTCTAATTTCTCCAATCAATCTCCGTTTTTAATGTGTCACTTTGAAGGACTGTCTCGTCTGATTTTATGTCCGTCCATGGTATTCTTTAAACAATATAAAATACCACAAAGTAATGCAGCTTTAGAGAACAGAATTATGACACATACAGGCCGTTGCGGCGACTACCCTTTATCAGCAAATAGATACATGCACGAGATACAACATATAGTACAGGAGAAGATCCTCTGATGACGACATTCAGGCATAAGGACGGGATGAGAAGGATAAAAAGATGAAAAATAAAATGATAGCAATGAAGAGAAAATAAAAATATGAAAGAAAAACAACATATTGCTACTTATCTCAGAGTCCGAGGCTGTACTGCTACTCGGACTCGAGATAAGTAGCAACATTTTTTTTTCTCATGTATTCATTTTCTCTTCATTGCCATAAGTTTTTTCGAGGCTGTACTGCTAATCATACTCACACACATACAACAATATGTGCTATATATAAGGGTCGTTCATATGAAACCCATTCCAATGGCTTTATTACAAAAGCATGAAAGAAACATTAACATGTGTGGTAGAATTAAACAAAGCATTCATTTTGAATGAATTATGCACCATGGTTTGGTCAGAAGATGTAACCATAGGCATTCAGGCAAGCATCCCATTGCTTAGGTAGGTGGCGAATGCCGTCCGACAAAAAAGGATTGTGGTTGCTCACTGAACCAATTGTTTACCGCGTTCATTACGTCTGCATCTGTGTGAAATCGTTGCCCCTTGAGAGCCTTTTTTAGAGGTCTGAACAAATGAAAATCACACGGTGACAAATCAGGACTATAGGCTGGATGTTGCAGAATTTCCCACTTCTTCCTTGCTAATGCTTCCTGCACAATCTTTGCGACGTGCAGACGAGCAATATCGTGCAACAAAATCTCACCGCGAGAAAGCATGCCGGGTCGTTTATTCTTGATGGCTTTTTGCAGCTTGTCTAATGTTTGCAAGTAGTGGGTAGAGTTGATGTTGACACCAGGTTCTTTAAAGTCGGCCAACAATAGCCCTGCATGGTCAAAAAATGCGCTCAGCATAGCCTTACCAGCGGAAAACTGTAACTAGAATTTTTTGGCTTTTGATGATCCAGCATGCTTCCATTTGCATGCTCTCTCTTTTGCTGCTCGGCTCAAAGTGGTGACACCATGATTCATCGCCTGCCACTACGCGGAAGAGAAATGCATTACCCTCCACTCTGTAACGCAGCGAGTGGTTCAAACACCATCCCATGCGTTCCTCTTTTTGGTGGTCGGTCAACAACCGTGGTAGCCACTGTGAACACGCCTTCCGATATTGCAGTTTCTTACGAACAACCTTTTGAATTGTCCCAAATGACATATCAAATTCTTTCGCTAGCGAACGTACGCTTCGACAACGGTTCATCTGTACTGCTGCTACAATTTTGGCAATGGTTTTTTCTGTTGCAACAATATAAGATCTATCGTGAACTGACGTCCTTTCCAAAACATTCGTGCTCAGTCTGTCACTGTTGTCTTCGACACACATTTGTTACCATACGCTGACAGCATTCTTCGATTAATGTCCACTGTTCGACATCTTTCAAATGAAAGAAACTGAATCACCGCTCTTTGAGCTTCTTTGGACGGATCTTGGATCAACCCAGAGATTTTCTCAACGGTCAGAAACATAACCTATGCATCATGGGACGATAAGCACATGCTCTTTTATTCATTCATTGGTCAGTGCTTATCACATGGCTATGGCATGATCATGTTCAACGCCCGCAATTACGCGCGGTGCGGCACGAACGGATTTCAAATGAACGCTCCTAATATATAGCAGTTCAACACTTTTTTGTCTCATTGCAATTGACAACTTTTTAATGATAATTATGTTCTCCATTTTGTAGAAGGTCACCTTTGCCATGGCAATTCTTGATCTAATCTCTGCAAGGCGTCTTCCATCAGATGCTACGACTATTCCGAGATAGTTATACCGATTCACCTGTTTAAGAATATTTTCATTCACTTCGATGTTACAATGTGGTTTTTTTTTTTTTTTTTTTTTGACGACCATGATCTCTGTTTTCTTACAATTCAATTCCAAACCTAATTTCTCACTGTGTATAATAAATAACCACATCCACCAAATGTTGTAGATCATTCTCGTTGTGAGCAGTCAATACTGTATCCTCCGCATATCTCATTTTATTTGTGTTTCGTCCCCCGAATGCAACTCCTTTCATATCCTCTATATTTCTCACGATATTTTCACTATAAAAGGAGAATAGATCTGGAGAAAGTACACATCCCTGTCACACAACTCTTCTGATAGGCTGGGATTGACTCACTTCATTATCAATGTTTATGGCAGCTGCTTGTTTCCAGTAGATGTTCTTTATAACTCTAAGATCTTTTTCATCCAACTGGAGGTCTGCCAGCACTTTCTTAATGACAATATGTCTTACTCTATCAAAAGCTTTCATGTAATCAATGTAGCAAAAATGAAGGTGTTTACTGAATTCTATTGAACGCTCCATTGTTGTTCTTAGGAAATACACCGCATTTATTGTTTATTTTCTTTCTATAAACCCACACTGTTCTTTACATGTTTCTGCTTTTATTTTCCTCCTAACCCTGTACATGATGATCCTTAGTAAAATCTTTGTAATATGACTCAGTATGCCGATTGTTAGATGTTGATCACACCCCAAGATTCCTGACCTTTTCGGAATTACAATAAACAGTGGTTTACACAAGTCAATGGGAATATCACCAGTATCATATATATTGTTTAGCAATTTGGTAACTTTGGTCTATAGTATCCAGTGGTTCTCAACCTTTTTTGGCCCATTCCCCCCTTCACCATATTTTCAGAACGCCATCCCCCCCCCCCCTTCCTATCAAAAATTTGGCCCGTTCCCCCCTTCACCGTATTTTCAGAACGTCATTCCCCCCCTTTCATATTTCCTATCTAAAAATCCCCTCACCCCTACACAGTATACGTAAAAGTGGAAGGCAAATGTAATAGCATATACTAAAACAAGTCTAGACATCCACATAAAATATGATTTGTGGGTCTACTTACATTATAAAATGAATTTTAGAAGGACGAGACATACATAACTGTAAAGTATGAAGGGAAAAACTATGTCAAGTAATCGGTTCTTGTATTAACACGATCTTGAAATGGTCTTCACTCCCCCCCCCCCCCTGGAAACCATGAAATTCCCCCCTGGGGGGGAATTCCCCACCGGTTGAGAACCACTGGTCTATACCATACTCTTCTAAGATATTAATCATTCGGTTGTGATGTCATCTGGGCCCGGAGGTTTGCCAGTTTTCATTTGATTGACAGCATGCTGAACTTCCATCTTCAATATTGGTGGTCCTTCCATATTATAAGTAATATCCAATTGTTCTACACCTATCCTTATAGAGTTCTTTCACTTGTCCTGACCATGTATGTAAAATCTGATCCTTCTCGATTACCTTTTGTTTTCAGACAGCCTGTTGATGCAGGTGTTCTTTTATTAGTTAGTTTCTGAATTATTTTGTGCATTGCTTCGGAATATTAACTGTTGTATTGTTTTTCAATTTCTGGTAGGCTCCAGGTGATGCAGGCTAAGGCATACCTCAGAGTAGCTGCAGACACAGATCACCCGTTGCATGAGGCGCTGGACGCCGTTAAGGGTCAGCGACTGATAAGAGGGAAATCATGGATGGCTCAGGCGGAGGAGACGATCAGACAGGTGTGCCCCTTGGAGAACATTAGGCGAGGAGAGGAGTGGGTCAGAGTGCCAGCGGAGCAGTCAGACTTGTGCAGAGTTATAATCACATTGAGCCGGGAGTGCAGGGAATGGCCAGCAGGGGCCACGGAAGTGGAAATCCAGCAACTAATTCAGGACAACGATCGCTCGGGTGATGCAATTATCTACACAGATGGGTCGGTGTTGAGAGGTAAGAGAAGTGCCTGGGGGTTCTTAGCAAAATCTAATGGTCGACGTTTGGTGCAGGAGAGTCTGGTATATGATACCACATCTAGCTTAAGAATGGAGGTGGAGGCGGTCAGTGCGGCTTTCCGCTGGATGGAGAATACGATACACACACACATCGTGATTGTAACTGACTCAGAAAGCATGCTTACGAGGGTGAGGACGGGCAGGCTTCGTGCGGAGTTGCTTGCTTCCCTTCGGAGGTCACGGGTGGCAAGCATCGTCTGGATCTTTTCTCCGGGGCATGCCGGTGTGCTGGGGAATGAACAGGCGGACAGATTGTCTGGCTTTGCAAAACTTGGTGGAGTATTGATGCATGACAAGGCAGATGTGGTTGCGGCCTTGTGGGAGCACGTGTACACCTCGGAGGAGCAAATGGATCACCATGGTCTGGCAAGAATGAGACAGCGAAGTGTGACGAGGGGATCGGGCCTATGCTCGACGCTCACAGGAAAGTTGAGATGGACATATAATCAGATTGCTATTGGTACTATTGTTGTTGGAACTCTTCGCTGGCTGCTGAGGATGGGGACGGAGCGCTTATGGGAATGCCCCGAATGCTGTGATGTCGGTTAATAAATCAATCAATCAATCATTTTCAATTTCCATTCAATTTTTCACAAACCATTATTTAAAAAAAGAATTTGTTTGCCTCTTTACATCTTGTTCTGGCTGTTCTGTAAATCTCTTCATATTTGTATGCTTCCGTGGATTTCACAATATTCAAAGTCCTCTACCATTAGCTTGTGCAAATACATTGTAAATTCCTGAGCAGTAAGATTAGATCGTTAATCACATACCTCTCTGGTTCGGTCGCTTTGTTGGAATCATGCACACGGATCTCATGAAACATGTGTCCCGTCAACAACAAGGATACCGATGATTAACTTTTATATTTATATCTGCATGTAGTGTTTTTCATGTAGTTGTATCGGTGTGTGTTTGATGTTTCTGTGCTGATGTAGGCTTTGGCCGCAACGCCCATTGTGTTACTCGTGATCGTGTTCTAGAAAAGCTTACCATCTACTTCCTTTTTATTATTTGTTTGTTTGTTGAAAATGTTATGTCCCGCGCCACAATAAATAATAATTCTGATTTATTATTGCACAAACCTCCTCACTGAGTGTGGTCTCTAAGATCCAGACTAACATCAGAAAGCTGACTTCGTGGAAGTCAACGGAAGTTAAAATTAGTATCAAACTGAGAATTGTTAATGCCAATGTTAAATCGGTACTATTGTATCGGTCAGAAACATGGGAAACAACTAAAAGATAAAAATAAACTACAAACATTCACTAGTTGGTGCCTGCGCAGAATAGTGGGAATTAAACGGTGTGACACAATCACCCATGTAGTGCTGTAGTGGAGAGTAGTTGGAATTAGATGGTGTGACACAATCACCCATCTAGTGCTGTAGTGGAGAGTAGTGGGAATTAAATGTTGTGACACAATCACGCATGTAGTGCTGTAGTGGAGAGTAGTGGGAATTAAATGGTGTGACACAATCACCCATGTAGTGCTGTAGTGGAGAGAAGTGGGAATTAAATGGTGTGACACAATCACCCATGTAGTGCTGTAGTGGAGAGTAGTGGGAATTAAATGGTGTGACACAATCACCCATGTAGTGCTGTAGTGGAGAGAAGTGGGAATTAAATGGTGTGACACAATCACCCATGTAGTGCTGTAGTGGAGAGTAGTGGGAATTAAATGTTGTGACACAATCACCCATGTAGTGCTGTAGTGGATAGTAGTGGGAATTAAAAGTTGTGATACAATCACGCATGTAGTGCTGTAGTGGAGAGTAGTGGGAATTAGATGTTGTGACACAATCACGCATGTAGTGCTGTAGTAGAGAGTAGTGGGAATTAGATGTTGTGACACAATCACCCATCTAGTGCTGTAGTGGAGAGTAGTGGGAATTAAATGGTGTGACACAATCACCCATGAAGTGCTGTAGTGGAGAGTAGTGGGAATTAAATGTTGTGACACAATCACGCATGTAGTGCTGTAGTGGAGAGTAGTGGGAATTAGATGTTGTGACACAATCACCCATCTAGTGCTGTAGTGGAGAGTAGTGGGAATTAAATGGTGTGACACAATCACCCATGTAGTGCTGTAGTGGAGAGTAGTGGGAATTAGATGTTGTGACACAATCACCCATCTAGTGCTGTAGTGGAGAGTAGTGGGAATTAAATGGTGTGACACAATCACCCATGTAGTGCTGTAGTGGAGAGTAGAGGGAATTAAATGTTGTGACACAATCACGCATGTAGTGCTGTAGTGGAGAGTAGTGGGAATTAGATGTTGTGACACAATCACCCATCTAGTGCTGTAGTGGAGAGTAGTGGGAATTAAATGGTGTGACACAATCACCCATGTAGTGCTGTAGTGGAGAGTAGTGGGAATTAGATGTTGTGACACAATCACCCATCTAGTGCTGTAGTGGAGAGTAGTGGGAATTAAATGGTGTGACACAATCACCCATGTAGTGCTGTAGTGGAGAGTAGTGGGAATTAGATGGTGTGACACAATCACCCATGTAGTGCTGTAGTGGAGAGTAGTGGGAATTAGATGGTGTGACACAATCACCCATCTAGTGCTGTAGTGGAGAGTAGTGGGAATTAAATGGTGTGACACAATCACCCATCTAGTGCTGTAGTGGAGAGTAGTGGGAATTAAAGGGTGGGACACAATCACACATGTAGTGCTGTAGTGGAGAGTAGTGGGAATTAGATGGTGTGACACAATCACCCATCTAGTGCTGTAGTGGAGAGTAGTGGGAATTAAATGGTGTGACACAATCACCCATCTAGTGCTGTAGTGGAGAGTAGTGGGAATTAGATGGTGTGACACAATCACCCACGTAGTGCTGTAGTGGAGAGTAGTGGGAATTAGATGGTGTGACACAATCACCCATCTAGTGCAGTAGTGGAGAGTAGTGGGAATTAAATGGTGTGACACAATCACCCATGTAGTGCTGTAGTGGAGAGCAGTGGGAATTAGATTGTGTGACACAATCACCCATCTAGTGCTGTAGTGGAGAGTAGTGGGAATTAAATGGTGTGACACAATCACCCATGTAGTCCTGTAGTGGAGAGTAGTGGGAATTAAATGTTGTGACACAATCACCCATGTAGTGCTGTAGTGGAGAGTAGTGGGAATTAGATTGTGTGACACAATCACCCATCTAGTGCTGTAGTGGAGAGTAGTGGGAATTAAATGGTGTGACACAATCACCCATGTAGTCCTGTAGTGGAGAGTAGTGGGAATTAGATGGTGTGACACAATCACCCATGTAGTGCTGTAGTGGGGAGTAGTGGGAATTAAATGTTGTGACACAATCACCCATTTAGTCCTGTAGTGGAGAGTAGTGGGAATTAAATGTTGTGACACAATCACCCATGTAGTGCTGTAGTGGAGAGTCATCATCACCAAGTGCCGTGCCGGCTGGCGTAGGCGTTCATGGCTCTCTATAGATCTCGGTCTTTGGTTTTCTGGATCAACTCTGCTGCTGATATTCCTCCATGCCACCGTCTCAATCCATCCAGCATCACTTCTCTTGGTCTACCTCTGCCTCTCTTCCCCTCGATCTTTCCAATTGTTACGATGTTCTCCAATGCCTCTCTTCTCATCACATGACCGAAGAAAGCTGTTTGTCTCTGTCTTATTGTTGTATATAATGTTCTAGTTTCATTATATGCAACAAGTGGAGAGTAGTGGGAATTAAATTTTGTGACACAATCACCCATGTAGTGCTGTAGTGGAGAGTAGTGGGAATTAAATGGTGTGACACAATCACCCATGTAGTGCTGTAGTGGAGAGTAGTGGGAATTAAATGGTGTGACACAATCACCCATGTAGTGCTGTAGTGGAGAGAAAGAAAGAAACAAATCCCAGTGAACCAAGATGTGAAGAAAAGAAGTTTGCGCTGGATGGGACACACACTGGGAAACCCTCAGGATAATATAACAAAATGCAGACGCTGACAGATCCTTCTCCCTGGATTATTTCTGTTGATAAATCGTCACAGTCTGGTGACTTTCTTTTCTCCAGACTTTATTTCTAATCTTACTTCATGTAATAAAGATTCTGGTTCTTTCTGTTCGTTTTCATGTGTATTATCTTTGTGTTTTTTCTTTTAAATTAAATGAAAACATCTTCATATATTACTCATTGCACTTCTTTCGAAAATGATTAATTTTTTGTTAAAATGTTTCCATGTTTGATTAATTTAATACATGTGTCGACAGTCTGATTTAGTTTGTTCTTGTTCTGTTTTTCTTGACAGTCGCTTATTGTTCTGTTTTTGTGGACAGTAAGTTATTGTTCTTTTTCATTGACAGTCTGTTATCGTTCTGTTTTCCTTGACCATCCCTTCAAATTTTCCTTGTAAACGTTACAAACTGTTCCTTGTCCGTCTGATTGCTCTTCTAATTTTTCTGGCATAGTTTATGTATGTAACACTATGTTTGTCTACCCCCAATTGCTTCAGTGTTCTCCTTTCTGCTATTAGCCTGAGTGTTTCCTGTGATATATCCCTGCTCCTTGTACCCGTTTTGCGGAACCATGTTTTGTGTTGATGGGAAGAGAATATCTCTCACTTGTACAGCTAACTAGCTCATCGGGTGTCATATCTCACTGTACCAACCTATAAACGTATTGTACCAAAACGTCAAATTTGATTTTACGTAAAGGATATCTGTAGGTGGTACGTCGATTAGATCCAGCTGTTTGGTGGTTCTTTTGTTACTTTTTTCAGTTTAATTTGTAATATTTGCGATACGTAGTTCATGATCCGAATCTACTGTACTTTCAAGCATGTCTTTGTGGATGTTATACAAGTGCATATCTCCATTGTCATTGTTGTCTTGTTCAAAGGAGGCATTTGGCATTGAAAGATTGTTTTATAAACAGAATTGATTAGTTTCTCGCCTTCCT
Organism: Cepaea hortensis; assembly: GCA_963921405.1. Taxonomy (NCBI): domain Eukaryota; kingdom Metazoa; phylum Mollusca; class Gastropoda; order Stylommatophora; family Helicidae; genus Cepaea; species Cepaea hortensis. Next base: position 78,740,228 of record OY992884.1, on the reverse strand, counting down.
TATTTCTGTTTACTATACCGAATGGCGTCTAGCACGTTTTTCTTTCAATCTTCCTATACCAATGTTCATATTGAAATTGTCCATGATTATATAGCTGTCTCTGTTTTCGTCTTGTAATATGTGCGTTTATAGTATGCCCCGAAAAGAATGCCTTCATTCACGATCAATTATTTTGAAAACTGTCTGTTGCATCGTTATGAAATTTTTCCAGCCGTCTTATATTTACCCCCACCCAAGGAATAAGTCTTTGATAGGTCCAAAAGCAACTTAAATCATCGAAAGCGGCGACATTTCTTTGATGTTTTGCTGAAAAACTAGTGATTTCTCGCTAACAAATTTATGTTTACAGTAATGAAAGCCCCGCCAATTCAGTTGACACACAAGGCGTAACCGGATTCGTATGGGAGTGGGTGCAATGAAAGAAGTAGCTTAAAATCGACAGGGTCGGCTGCATTGCACCGGGTGTTTATCCCATATGGCTCAGTTTCTTTCCGCTGCGCGGAAAACGTCGCACAAAGCGCGAACTCTGTATCTCCAGCGACGACCCTCGGGAGTCTCCGAAAAAATACACTCGTGAAATGAAGGACGCGGCCCGGAATCGGAGCCCGAGTCAGACGGCTTGACCACTTCACCACGGAGAATCCCGAGAGGGGTGCAATGTGTAATATTAGTAAAGACAGAGAATTTACAGAGGCATGGGGTAAATAATTTGTAAATTGACAGGAAAGTAGAAGGAATATATTTCTTACCTTATTTTTCATTTTCTTCTTGTTTCTGCAGCTGCTGGTTAATAATGTGTACACAAGTATTCGAGTTAGCTTTTTATATTGAGTTCGTGAAAGCTTCCAAATAGCTGTGCGTTAATGTTCGTATGGAGTGACCAGAAATGATACCGCAATTTAGTCATCATGTTTCCATTGTTAAGGATCTGTTCAGCTGTCTGTGTAGTTTGTTCACACGTACACATGGGTGACAGACCCGCTTTGAGTCTTCGTGAAAGATTGTCTACTCTGCTGTTTACCGTTCAGAGACGGAACATAATTATCTGTTTTGCACTGTGAAAATAGTTGTCAGTGTCTCTGTAGTGGGCTTTCTTCTTAACGACCAAGATGTTTGTCCTCTTTTCATTGAAGTTTATAGATTGATTCGTATGCTCGTGTGTTGTCCTCTAATTTGACAACGTGTTTGCTCTCAAGTTTCTTGTTATGCCACAATATGTCAGTTTCCACCGCAATATTACTCTTCTGTTCGTATTCAATGCGTTTAGTGTGTGTGTGTGTTTTTTTCTTTTCAATACAGTTGTTTGTCACCGCTGAGGGCTTGCGGAATTGAAAATTCATCACTGTGGAATACAAACTGTTGCCATTAACATTATGCTGATGCTGTAATGTTTAGGGCCTGCAATTCTTCTGAATATTTGTAGCAAAATATCCCAGTTGGTGTGAATGTGGATTAAGGTCTGCGATCTGCTCAGACCTTAATCTGTGTCGGACGATTCCAGTAGTTTGATGATTGCTCTCGGTTGCATAGCATTCAATCCATCCTTTATCCAATAATCCTCTTCCTCTTTCAACACATGGTCCTCACATTTTTCCAGTAACTTTTATCAATATTTAATAGCGCGGACTGGATTAGTATCCTGACTTCAGACAATCTGAATATAGTATTGTCAGCTGCCACCTGTCCTTTAATTTTAGCCCACACAAGTTCTATAGGGTTAAAATGAGAATGGTACGGCGGAAGTCTCAAGCACCCATGACGATGCTCTTCTATCAACTTGTCAATTTAATATTTCTTGCATTTTTGGCGTCTGTTTTACAAGGGACAACAATTCTAGCTAGAAATACGTTTCTGGAAATGGTATGTTTTCCATTCAGAGTCATATCTTTATTGCTCCCTTTGTGCTCGATGCTGTAGGTATTTTGTCTTCTTGGGCAACAACATTGATATCATTCATTGTCCATAATTGGACACGAGGGTCTATCTAGGGATGGAAGCACAGTATTCTCGAGCCAATCTCTAAATAAATTACCATTCACCTTATTATGATAATCCATATTGTCTGTATGCTTTGATATGAACACGAGCCCAGCATTCTGTTGTTAGCCATTATGCGTATTACCAGCATGGGCCATGACCAAAAGCTGTCCTATACTACTGGGCACATATCGCTTTATCTGTCCATCCACTGATTGCCATTCCTTATCACTTGTGTGGTGCGCATTGATCCACATTTCATCCAAACACACTATGCCATAATTTTCTTTGCGCATTTCCCTTATTTCACGTAGGTATCTGCTTCTCATGGCTCCTAAATGCGGTTGCTCGCAAAGATTTTTTCTACCGCCCTTGTACTTTCAAATAGTGAAGATAATGTCCTTATAATTTTCCACAAAGTTGTTTTGGATAGCTCTATATTATTGTTCTTTCTGAACCAAACCCTAAGTTTTCTTACAGTCACTGTTTCTTTGGCATCCAGCAGTTTTATAATGCTGGATAATCCTGGATATAAAATCCTAAATTTTTATAATTTTAAGAGTCTCCGTGGCGAAGTGGTCAAGCCTTTTGACTCGGGCTCCAAAGGTCGTGGGTTCGATTCCGGGCCGCATCCTTCGGTTCACGAGTTAAATTTTTCGGAGACTTCTGTGGGTCGTCGCTAGAGCTGCGGAGTTCGTGCTTTGTGCGATGCTTTCCGCGCTGCGGAAAGAGACCGAGCCATATGGGATAGAACCCGTTGCAGTGAAGTCGACCCTGTCGACTTTTAAGCGACTTTTTAAAGCATTTTTATACTAGCTCGCCTTATGACATCTTTGTCAAAGCTATCTACAATAATCTTTCTACCTACCGTTTTGTTATTGCGTGGTGGTTTAATTCCACATTCTTGCACCCATCGACGATATGACCGTTTACTCAAACCCAATGCATGCACTGTTCTTTTTTCGGAATTTGTAATAGTATAAAACAGTTTCCTGCGATCAGCTTCTTGACAAAAATATGTGTACAACTTCATAGCAATTCTTTGAAGTGTACAATTTCGCATTAAATCCCATTGAAAAATATTCACACATTTCAATGTTAGCGATAAGTGGTAAGATTTAAAAAAAAAAAAAAAAAAAAAAAGATAATAATCAGGTTTCATGAAATAACCCACATTTTGAGACACCTCTGAACAGTCCTAGTTTGAACAACGCGGGGAGTTGGCATAAGGCCAATCCCTTCAAAACACGCACAATATTCAACATTGAGCGCTGATTGTCTGGCTAAGCTGTAATACATTTAAAATTATGAATTTCATCTCAGACCCGTAAATTATATACCGCATATAAACAAACTTTGAAATCTACTGTAAAATCTCCAGAACAAATAATTTTTTGTTGGGTGGACATAATGATAAGGTTATATACTAAATCTCACAATTTCCCCTCAGTTGGTTACTGAGATATGGATGTTTATATTGGGGCAAAAAAAAAAAAAAAAAAAACACTATAGCTAATACTCGAACCTTATCTTCGCAGTCAGGAAGAGAATTAGATACGGTGTATTGTTAAACCTGGTGGGTTGTGTGTCTCAAATAACGCCCGTCAATCTTTGATTCCAGAGTGACAGTATTTAAACACCAATCTTTGATTCCAGTATGACAGTATCTAAACACCAATCTTTAATTCCAGTACGACAGTATTTCAACACCAATCTTTAATTCTAGCATGACAGTATTTGAACACCAATCTTTAATTCCAGTATGACAGTATTTAAACACCAATCTTTAATTCCAGTAAGACAATATTTCAACACCAATCTTTAATTCTAGCATGACAGTATTTGAACACCAATCTTTAATTTTAGTATGAGAGTATTTGAACAACAATCTTTAATTCTAGTATGACAGTATTTGAATAATAATCTTTAATTCTAGCATCACAGTATTTGAACACCAAACTGTAATTCTACCATGTAGTTATAATGTAATTCTAGACAGTATTCAAACACTAATCTTTACTTCTAGCATGCAGTATTTGAACACCAATCTTTAATTCCAGTATGACAGTATTTGAACACAATTCTTTAATTCCAGTATGACAGTATTTGAAAACCAGTCTTTAATTCTAGCATGACCGTATTTGAACACGAATCTTTAATTCCAGTATGACAGTATCTGAACACCAATCTTTAATTCTAGGATGACAGTATTTGAACACAAATCTTTAATTCTAGCATGACATGATTTAAACACTAATCTTTAATTCTAGTATGACAGTATTTGAACACCAATCTTTAATTCCAGTACGACAGTATTTTAACACCAATCTTTAATTCCAGTACGACAGTATTTTAACACCAATCTTTAATTCCAGTATGACAGTATTTAAACACCAATCTTTAATTCCAGTACGACAGTATTTCAACACCAATCTTTAATTCTAGCATGACAGTATTTGAACAACAAACTTTAATTCCAATATGAGAGTATTTGAGCAATAATCTTTAATTCTAGCATGACATTATTCGAACACCAATCTTTAATTCTAGCATTACAGCATGTGAACACCAAATTGTAATTCTAGCATGTAATTATAATGTAATTCTAGACAGTATTCAAACACTAATCTTTACTTCTAGCATGACAGTATTTGAACACCAATCTTTAATTCCAGTATGACAGTATTTGAAAACCAGTCTTTAATTCTAGCACGACATTATTTGAACACCAATCTTTAATTCCAGTATGACAGTATATGAACATCAATCTATTATTCCAGTATGATAGTATTTGAACACCAATCTTCAATTCTAGCATGACAGTATTTGAACACCAATCTTTAATTCCAATATGACAGTATTTGAACTCGAATCTTTAATTCTAGCACACCAATCTTAAATTCCAGTAAGACAGTATTTGAACTCCAATCTTTAATTCTAGCATGACAGTATTTGAACACTAATCTTTGATTCTAGCATGACCGTATTTGTCCACCAATCTTTGATTCTAGCATGACAGTATTTACCCAAAGAGCTGGTATACATGACAGTATGTGCACACCAGTATTTGCTTCCAGCACAACAGTATTTTCACACCAATTTTTTATGTCAGCATGACAGTATTTGTCCACAAATCTTTGATTCCAGCATGACAGTATTTGCACACCAATCTTTGATTACAGCCTGACAGTATTTGCACACCGATGCTTTAAAAGCAATAATGTGTTTTCTTGTTATTTCTAGTACAACTGATCGAGCAGGCAGACGAGACAGAGTGTACCAACGGAGACACGAAGCAAATTGATTTTAAAAGGGTTAAGAATTGGGTACATGGGTTCCTTGGGGGCACAGCGGAGTAATTTAGGTAAAGTAACGTGTAGTGTTAGCAGCACAAGGAGTACAGTAATGAGGCACTTCACGGAGGGAGACAGACAGCCAGGAAGAGAGGGAGGGAGGGAGGGAGAGAGAGAAACAGACAGACGCGCATGCACAGACAGACAGCCACATGCACAGATATACATGCAGAGAGAGAGAGAGAGAGAGAGAGAGAGAGAGAGAGAGAGAGAGAGAGAGAGAGAGAGAGAAAGACAGGCAGCCAAGAAGAGAGTCAGACAGAGAGACAGACATACAGAGTCACGCATGCATAGAGAAACAGCCACACACACACATCCACCCACACACACACACACACACGCACACACCGTGTGTGTGTATATATATATATATATATATATATATATATATATATATACAGAGAGAGAGGCCGACAGACAGACACGCATGCACAGAGAGAGCGATACACACGCGCGAGCACGCACGCACGCGCGCGCACACAGACAGACAGACACACAGACACACAGAGGGGAAGGAAGGAGCTATAAATGCAACAGATCCTGGCACTAAACTGTTCGTTAAAAACAATCTGCATGAAATAAATACAGCTAGAGCGACAGAATGTATCTCTATATTCTCACACCATGAACGGAAATGCTCCAGGGAACGCGCATGCGCTTCAGACATCAGGTTTATCTATCACGATATATATGTTTTCTCTGGCTTCTCTATTGCGTATATTCACGAATAGCAGAATTCTACCACAGAAAAATACAACTCTTAAAAATTGAATACTTGTTTCTCTATGCTCTTCCCACAATCTTGTTCACTGTTTAAAATTTACAAGGAAAAAAAACAAGGTTAATCTGTCGGTCCACTAAATTGTTTTGCTTTTTTTTTTTTTTAAACTTTTAGTTCCCCCTTAAAAATAAAAATTTAAAATGTAAGCTTCTTTTTGAAATCCCCGTTGGCAAGTTGAGAGATTCGGCGGAGACAGTGCAATGATTGGAGGGAAATAAATCTTGCAATCTTCTGATTGGGTTTGTTTTAATGGGATACTGGAGAGGGAAAACTGTGAGAGAAGGGGACGTAATCTTGTCACCCTTGTGATGTAAAATTTTAAGTTTCATTTGGTTTACAGATGAGTCGAATTTCAAATAAACTGCGAGGCTAACGCTGCCTGTTAAAGGCAGAAGTTTGGGAGACTGGCACTATCTGTCAAAGGCAGAAGTTTGGGAGACTGGCACTATCTCTCAAAGGCAGAAGTTTGGGAGACTGGAACTAGCCGGCCAAAGGCAGAAGTCTGGGAAGCTCAAACTAACCGGTCAAAGGCAGAAGTCTGAGATACTAGAACTGCCTGTCAAAGGCAGAAGTGTGGGAGACTGGAACTGTCTGTCAAAGGCAGAAGTATGGGAGACTGGCACTATCTCTCAAAGGCAGAAGTCTGGGAGACTGGAACTAGCCGGCCAAAGGCAGAAGTCTGGGAAGCTCAAACTAACCGGTCAAAGGCAGAAGTATGGGAGACTAGAACTGTCTGTCAAAGGCAGAAGTATGGGAGACTAGAACTGTCTGTCAAAGGCAGAAGTATGGAAGACTGGAACTGTCTGTCAAAGGCAGAAGTATGGGAGACTAGAACTGTCTGTCAAAGGCAGAAGTATGGGAGACTAGAACTGTCTGTCAAAGGCAGAAGTATGGGAGACTAGAACTGTCTGTCAAAGGCAGAAGTATGGGAGACTAGAACTGTCTGTCAAAGGCAGAAGTATGGGAGACTAGAACTGTCTGTCAAAGGCAGAAGTATGGGAGACTAGAACTGTCTGTCAAAGGCAGAAGTATGGGAGACTAGAACTGTCTGTCAAAGGCAGAAGTATGGGAGACTGGAACTGTCTGTCAAAGGCAGAAGTATGGGAGACTCGGACTATCTGTCAAAAGCAGAAGTATGGGAGACTAGAACTGTCTGTCAAAGGCAGAAGTATGGGAGACTGGAACTAGCCGGCCAAAGGCAGAAGTCTGGGAAGCTCAAACTAACCGATCAAAGGCAGAAGTCTGCCAATTCTTTCATGTGATGAGAGAGAATAACGATATATTATAGTCATCTAACTACCCATTAATCTAACTACCCACTATTCTAACTATCCAATAATCCATCTATCCACTAATCTAACTAATAACTAATCTAATTATCCATAAACTAACTATCCACTAATCTAGCTATCCACTAATCCAATTGTCCACTAATCTAGCTATCCACTAATCCAACTATCCACTAATCAGTCATCTGACTATGTATCCATTTAACTATCCACTTCGTTAGCTATCTACCCATTCCATCGGCCTTACGATCCACCCACCTAACTATCCACCCTTCTCACTTTCCGTCAACCTCACTTCACGTCCATCTCACTAACCACACATCTCACTTTCCACCGACCTCACTATCCACCAACCTAACTATCCACACACCTCACTATCCACACAACTCACTATCCACCACCTCACAATCCATCCGCCTCATTATCCACTATCTCATTATCTACCCATATCACTATCCACCCATATCACTATCCACTAATGCCACTATCAACCCACCTCAATATCCACTAATGTCACTATCCACCCACCTCACTATCCACACATGTCACTGTCACTATCCACTCACCTCACTATCCACTCATCTCGCTATCCACTCATTTCACTGTCACTATCCACCCACCTCACTTTCCTTCCATCTCACTTCCCATCCCATCACCATACACCTATCTCACTATCCACTCATGTCACTATCCACCCATCTCACTATCCACTCAAGTCACTATCCAACCATCTCACTATCCACTCATGTCACTGTCACTATCCATCCACCTCATTATCCACTCACCTCATTTTCCATCCACCTCACTATCCACCCACCTCACTATCCACCCACATCACTATCTACCCATCTCACTAATCACCCACATCACTATCCACCCACATCACATTCCACCCATCTCACTTTCCACACATCTCACTTTCCACCCATCTCACGATCCACCCATATCACTATCCACTCACCTCACTATCCACCCATATTACTATCCACTCATCTCACTATCCACTAATGCCACTATCCACCCACCTCACTTTCCACCAATGTCACTATCCACCCATCTCACTATCCACTAATGTCACTATTCACTCACCTCGCTATCCACTCATGTCACTGTCACTATCCACCCATCTCACTATCCACCCACCTCACTTTCCTTCCATCTCACTTCCCATCCCATCACCATACACATATCGCACTATCCACTCATGTAACTATCCACCCATCTCACTATCCACTCATGTCACTGTCACTATCCACCCATCTCACTATCCATTCATGTCACTATCCACCCATCTCACTATCCACTCATGTCACTGTTACTATCCAACCACCCACTTCACTTTCCATCCACCTCACTATCCACCCACTTCACTATGCACCCACATCACTATGCATCCATCTCACTATCCACCCACACCACTATCCACCCATCTCATTATCCATCCATCTCAATGCCCACCCATCTCACTACCCACTCATCTCACTATCCACTAATGTCAACATCCACCCTTCTCACTGTCCACTAATGTCACTATCTACTCATGTCACTGTCACTATCCACCAAACTCACTATCCACCCACCTCACTTTCCATCGTGTGGGTTGGTGCGGGATATGTGGGAGGGGTATTTGTGTGTGGTAGGGAGTGTGTGAGTGGGTGGATCATGTGTGTGTGTGGGCGAGTTTGTGTGGGTTGCCGTATTTGTGAGTGGTGAGTTGTGTGTGGATGGAGTTGTGTGTGAGGGATGTTTGTGTGGGTGGGTGCGAGATGTCTGAGTTGGTGAGATGTGTGAGTGGGTGGACGGATGTGTGGTGGGTGGGGGTGTGGGTAAGGGTGGGTTATGTGTGAGTGGGTGAGGGATGGGTGTCTGTGTTTCAGCGGGATGTTTGTGTTTGAGTTGGGATGTGCCACATAACATGATAATATACATTGTTTATGCTTACAACATTCATTTGACAATGTTTTTTTCCTATGTATCATGCACTGTTGATGAACGAAAGGTGAGTGATTGGAAGGGCCGAATGTAAGTGTGTCCAATTTGTAACCCTTTTAAAATAAAGTTCAATTCAACTCAATTCAATTCAATTCCATCTCACTATACAACTATCTCTTTATCCATCATGTCATTATCCACCCATCTCACTATCCACTCATGTCACTGCCACAATCCATCCACCTCAATATCCACCCATCCCAATTTCCACCACTTCACTTTCCACCCATCTCATTATCCAGCCATCTCATTATCCACCCATCTCACTATCCAATCACGTCACTATCCACCCATCCCATTATCCACCCATCTCATTATCCACACATCTCACTGTCCAACTACCTCATTATCCACCAATCTCACTACAAACCCACTTCGATTTCCACCCACCTCACTACCCACCCACCTCATTATCCACTCCTCACTATCCTCTAATGTCTCTATCCACCCATCTCACTATCCAATAATGTCATTATCTACTCACCTCACTATCTACTCTTGTCACTGTCACTATCCACCCAACTCACTTTCCATCCATCTCACTATACATCTATCTCACTATCCACTCATGCCACTATCCACCCATCTCCCTATCCACTAATGTCACTATCCACCCATCTCACTATCCACTAATATCACTATCCACTCACCTCGCTATCGACTCATTTCACTGTCACTATCCACCCATCTCACTATCCACCCACCTCACTTTCCTTCCATCTCACTTCCCATCCCATCACCATACACCTATCTCACTATCCACTCATGTCACTATCCACCCATCTCACTATCCACTCATGTCACTGTCACTATCCACCCATCTCACTATCCACTCATGCCACTATCCACCCATCTCACTATCCACTCATGTCACTGTCACTATCCAACCACCCACTTCACTTTCCATCCACCTAACTATCCACCCACCTCACTATGCACCCACATCACTATCCACCCATCTCACTATCCACCCATCTCACTATCCACCCATCTCACTATCCACCCATCTCACTATCCACTCATGTCACTATCCACCCATCTCACTATCCACTCATGTCACTGTCACTATCCACCCATCTCACTATCCACTCATGTCACTGTCACTATCCAACCACCCACTTCACTTTCCATCCACCTCAATATCCACTCACCTCACTATGCACCCACATCACTATCCACCCATCTCATTATCCACCCATCTCAATTCCCACCCATCTCCCTACCCACTCATCTCACTATCCACTAATGTCAATATCCGCCCTTCTCACTGTCCACTAATGTCACTATCTACTCACCTCACTATCTACTCATGTCACTGTCACTATCCACCAAACTCACTATCCACCCACCTCACTTTCCATCGTGTGGGTTGGTGCGTGATGTGTGGGATGGTATTTGTGTGTGGTAGGGAGTGTGTGGGTTGGTGGAGCATGTGTGTGTGGGCGAGTTTGTGTGGGTTGGCGTATTTGTGAGTGGTGAGTTGTGTGTGGATGGAGTTGTGTGTGAGGGATGTTTGTGTGGGTGGGTGTGAGATGTCTGGGTTGGTGAGGAGATGTGTGAGTGGGTGGACGGATGTGTGGTGGGTGGGGATGTGGTTATGGGTGGGTTATGTGTGAGTGGGTGAGGGATGGGTGTGTGGGTTTGTGCTTGATGTCTGTGTTTGAGTTGGGATGTGCCACATAACATGATAATATACATTGTTTATGCTTACAACATTCATTTGACAATGTTTTTTTCCTATATATCATGCACTGTTGATGAACGAAAGATGAGTGATTGGAAGGGCCGAATGTAAGACGGGCCTGTGTGCCCAATTTGTAACCCTTTTAAAATAAAGTTCAATTCAACTCAGTTCAATTCAATTCCATCTCACTATACAACTATCTCTTTATCCATCATGTCACTATCCACCCATCTCACTATCTACTCATGTCACTGCCACTATCCCTCCACCTCAATATCCAGCCATCCCACTTTCCACCACTTCACTTTCCACCCATCTCCTTATCCACCTATCTCATTATCCACCCATCTCACTATCCAACCACCTCATTATCCACCCATCTCACTATCCAACAACCTCATTACCCACCCATCTCACTACAAACCCACTTCGCTTTCCACCCACCTCACTACCCATCCACCTCATTATCCACTCATCTCACTATCCTCTAATGTCTCTATCCACCCATCTCACTATCCAATAATGTCATTATCTACTCACCTCACTATCTACTCTTGTCACTGTCACTATCCACCCAGCTCACTTTCCATCCATCTCACTATACACCTATCTCACTATCCACTCATGCCACTATCCACCCATCTCACTATCCACGTATGTCACTATCCATCCATCTCACTATCCACTCATGTCACTGCCAGTATCCATCCACCTCACTATCCACCCATTTCATTTTCCACCATCTCACTTTCTACCCACCTCACTTGTTACCCACTTCACTATCAACCCACCTCCGTATCAACCTACCTCGCTTTCCACCCACTTCACTATCTACCCAACTCGCTTTCCACCACCTCGCTTTCCACCCACCTCACTATCCACCCACCTCACTATCCACCCAACTCACTTTCCACCCATCTGACTATCCATTCATGTCATTATACACCCATCTCATTTTCCACCACCTCGCTTTCCACCCACCTCACTATCCACCCACCTCACTATCCACCCAACTCCCTTTCCACCCATCTGACTATCCATTCATGTCCTTATCCACCCATCTCACTTTCCACCACCTCACTTTCTACCCACCTCACTTTTTACCCACTTCACTATCAACCCACCTCACTATCAACTCACCTCGCTTTCCACCCACGTCGTTTTCCACCCACTTCGCTTTCCACTCACCTCACTATCCATCCACCTCACTATCCACCCAACTCACTTTCCACCCATCTGACTATCCATTCATGTCCTTATCCACCCATCTCACTTTCCACCACCTCACTTTCTACCCACCGCACTTTTTACCCACTTCACTATCAACCCACCTCACTATCAACTCACCTCGCTTTCCACCCACGTCGTTTTCCACCCACTTCGCTTTCCACCCACCTCACTATCCACCCACCTTACTATCAACCCAGCTCACTTTCCACCCATCTGACTATCCACTCATGTCCATATCCACCCACCTCACTATCCGCCCCCTCACTATCCACTCATCTAACTATCCACTCATCTAACTATCCACTCATCTAACTATCCACTTATCTAACTATCCACTCATCTAACTATCCACTCATCTAAATATCCACTCATCTAACTATCTACTCATCTAACTATCCACTCATCTAACTATCCACTCATCCCATTAGCTACTCATTTAACTGTATACTGACTACAGTATCCATTTATTAAATACCCACCTATTCAACTATCAGTTTATCTCAATATCCACTCATTATATTACCCACATCTCTAACAATCACCTTACCTAATTATCCATTTATTACAGTACCTAGTCATCAAATTACTAATTGATTTCATGATGTATTCAACACATCAATCAATCAGTCAATAAATCAATCAGGTGCCGTCTCCACAATGAAGGTTGGCTGCATTGGATCTCCAACACTGTCTGTCTCTCGCCCTGACTGTACATTCTGTCAGGTTTTCATCGTCCATCTCTTGATGTTATCTTCCCACTTGTATCGTTGTCTACCTCTTGCTCGTTTGTTTTAAATCTTGCCATCCAGTATGGTTTTTATAAGAGTATAGTGTCTTTTAACGTGGCTGAAATATTTCCTTTTAACGTGGCCGAAATATTTCACTTGCTATTCATCAAATTTTCCAATGAACTTACAGTCTGGTCAACACACATTCAACTCAACACATTATATGTCTAACTATACACAATTCCACTTAACTACACACAAACCTATCTATACCACATATTAAGCTCGAGTTTTCATTCCACACGTTACACTACCCTACCATCACACTATCCATTTGTCATACTATCTTTCCATGTATCACACTATCCACGTGTCTCATTCTCCGTGTATAACTGCAGTCATCACAATATTTGGTCAGTGTATATCTCAATTATCATTCTACAAGCACTGATTTACGCACTTCACACGAAACACCATTTCCACATCACATTTCCAATTGATCACACATGCCACACGTGTCACTATCTACAGATCCCATCATTAAGTGATATTCCATGTATTCACTGACTCCTCCTGTATGTTACAGCTAACAACAAGCGCTCTCCATGTCTTTTTATCTTTCATCGGACGTTTTGTGTACAATTCTACGGACAAATGGTTCCAGAGACTGCTCACGTGTCGCGTTTTAAGCTGGTCGGAGGGAGCCTTCTGTGAGGACCTCAGACTGGCTGTGTACATGTAATTAATTAGTTATCAGCCGTGTTCACGATTCAGACACGTGCGGTTTTATTGTGTGGCGAAAGACACTAGGAGTTATCGCCAACATTAGGAGATATAATCAACACTAGAATCAACCATCACCAACATTATCAGGCGTTATAACCATCATTCGGATCAGATATTACCAACATTACGAGAAGGTGTAATGAACATTAGAATCAGACATCATCAACATTAGGAAGGGATGTCACCACCTGTAGGAGGAGATATAACCAATACTAAAATCAGACATCAGCAAGATTATGAGGTGATATAACCAACTTTAGGCGATATAATCAACACTAGAATCAAACATCACCAAAATTAGGAGGAGGAGATATAACCAACTTAAGAATCAGATATCACCAACATTACGAAAAGTTGTAATGGACATTAGAATCAGACATCATTTACATTAGGAGGAGAAGTAACCAACATGAGGAAAAAATATAATCAGCACTAGACTCAAATATCACCAACATTAGGAGAAGGCATCACTAATATAAGGAAGCGATGTCACAACATAAGGAGGAGACAATCGTCATCCGTGGACATCAGAATGTGGGTATGTTGAACACTGAAGCTGCCAACAAGGCTTGAGGGATCTAGACACAAAGGGTATACTAGGGAGACGATGCTGGATTGGATTGCAGAGAGGTGTAGTAACCGTCAACCTCGGGAGACTTGCATACAGGTAGCGTAACATACAGTCAACCACGGGAGACTTGCAGTATATAACGCAAACAAACATTCGACCATGAGAGACTTGCAGTATACAACGTTAACATACATTCAACCACGGGAGACTTGCAGTATACAACGTAAACTGTCAACCATGGGAGACTTGCAGTATACAACGTAAACCGTCAGCCATGGGAGACTTGCAATATATAACGCAAACAAACATTCGACCATGAACCCACTCACGCCGATCCCTCCTACCTGTTGCTGTCTCCGCAGTTCTTCCATTAGCTCCCCCATTTTATTCATCTCTGTCTCTTATTCTTGTATCTGTGTGATTTTAAGTTTTCCTCTAATTATTTGACTTGTGGGCTCCAGAGAAAGGAGTTTCTAGTAATGCTGTTATCGTACTTTCTCATGATGTAACATATCCATCGCCATCGTCTTCTTCCCGTGATTTGCTGGAAGGTGTCTAGTTCTGCTCCCAAGTTCCGCATTTGTGATTATGTACTATCGTGGGACTTTAATTAGACTCTTGCTCGACGTAGCGATGGCTCTGGCTTCAACTGCCCCTGGAAGCGAGATTTTCTGTGAGCGTATGATTTCATGCCTCACGAAAGCTCAAGGTGGACGTATTAGACAACCATCCTGGCAATGATAGTCTCCCAGCGAGTGTATATGTGTCTGTGTGTCTTTATGTGTATATGTTTCTGTGTGTCTCCCTGTGTGGATGTCTCCCAGCGAGTGTATATGTGTCCGTGTGTCTCCCTATGGGGATGTCTCCCAGCGAGTGTATATGCGTCTGTGTCTCCCTGTGGGGACGTCTCCCAGCGAGTGTTTATGTGCCTGTGTGTCTTCGTGTGGGAATGTCTCCCAGCGAGTGTATATGTATATGTGTGTCTCCCTATATGTCTGTGTGTCTTCATGTGTGTATGTGTCTCCATGTGTGCGTATCTGTCTCTGTGCGTGTATCAGTGTATATGTGTCTCACTGTGTGTGTGTGTGTGTGTGTGTGTGTGTGTGTGTGTGTGTGCGTGAGTGGGTGGAGGAGACGCGTCCAGGTGATGGAACAGTATTATATACTGCGGTGGGGGAGGGAGAAGTACGGGGAGGAAGTAGGGAGTGTTTGTTGGAACAAGGGATGTAAACAAGCAACAACAAAAATAATAATAATAATTAGAAGTCTTAGAGTTGTGGTTTCATAGACGAATGCTGAAAATTAATCGGACAGCCAAAATGAGCAATCTGGACTTTTAAATGGAGGCTGAGACACAAAGAAAGCTTATAACAAAAACCAGAAAGAAGCAGACATCGTTTTTGGCCACATCATGAGAAGACAAAATCTGAAACATGTTGTGATAACCGGACATATTTGGGAAAAGAGAGATAGAGGATGACAGCGTGAGATGATTCTTGACAGCCCTGTGTCAGGGCTCGGAAGCAAGTTAACACACATGAAATGATCCATAACGTTGGAGATTGGAATTTGTGGAGAGGCAAGGTCGCCCACGCCAGTCGGCAAGGCACATGATGATGATGATTTATATAGACTGTTCACACACGCACATGTCAACATACATACTTCACACACACACACACACACACAAGTCAACATACATACTTCTCTCACACACACACACACACACACACATGTCAACATACATACTTCTCACACTCACACACACACACACACACAAACACACACACACACACACACACACATACACATGTCAATATAATACTTCTCACATACACATGTCAACATACATACTTCACACACACATACACATGTCAATATACATACTTCTCACACACGTACATGTCAACATACATAAAAACTTCTCACACAGGCACATGTGAACAAAAATACCTACTTCTCACACACTCATATGTCAACGTACATGCATACTTCTTACATACGCACATGTCAACACACATGCATACTTCTCACACTCGCACATGTCAACATACACGTGCCAAATTGTTCCAGACATAATAATGAAAACTGAGCACGCGAGATCTCGCCCGCACTAGTTCCTAATTCCACTGTTGGGAATATTCACAAAAATAAAATGCCGACGTCATTTGCATACACATATCCTAGTATTTTCTTTTTATTGTGCGACCAAGGTGGTGGCGGGTCGGTGTCACTCTGACAGTAGACTGTTGGCAATCCGTCGGTGATGTGTCTTCTCTGGGGAGTAGATCGGTCATCTTCGTTAAGTACTCACTAATGCTGCAGTCAAAACAAATAACAAATATGACAGAGAAGCTATACTAATTGTACAGCTGCGATATCTGGACATAAATATAAGCATTGAAAAAACGTAGTTTCCTTTTAGAAGGTATACATGAAGACGCAGGGCACAAATATAAGCATTGAACAAACGTAAAGATTCCCCTAAGAAGGCATAAGGTGCATTCAGCATATGGAGCTACACGTGTAAAGACCAAAAGGCACTCGGTGGCTAATGTGGAGACTATTCCACTCGGTGGTTGATGTGGAGACTATACCACACGGTGGCTAATGTGGAGACTATCCCACACGGTGGCTAATGTGGAGACTATACCACACGGTGGTTGATGTGGAGACTATACCACACGGTGGCTAATGTGGAGACTATACCACACGGTGGTTGATGTGGAGACTATACCACACGGTGGCTAATGTGGAGACTATACCACACGGTGGTTGATGTGGAGACTATACCACACGGTGGCTAATGTGGAGACTATACCACATGGTGGCTAATGTGGAGACTATACCACACGGTGGCTAATGTGGAGACTATACCACACGGTGGCTAATGTGGAGACTATACCACACGGTGGCTAATGTGGAGACTATACCACACGGTGGTTGATGTGGAGACTATACCACACGGTGGTTGATGTGGAGACTATCCCACACGGTGGCTAATGTGGAGACTATACCACACGGTGGTTGATGTGGAGACTATACCACACGGTGGCTAATGTGGAGACTATCCCACACGGTGGCTAATGTGGAGACTATACCACACGGTGGTTGATGTGGAGACTATACCACACGGTGGCTAATGTGGAGACTATACCACACGGTGGCTAATGTGGAGACTATCCCACACGGTGGCTAATGTGGAGACTATACCACACGGTGGTTGATGTGGAGACTATACCACACGGTGGCTAATGTGGAGACTATACCACACGGTGGCTAATGTGGAGACTATACCACACGGTGGCTAATGTGGAGACTATCCCACACGGTGGCTAATGTGGAGACTATACCACACGGTGGCTAATGTGGAGACTATACCACTCGGTGGTTGATGTGGAGACTATACCACACGGTGGCTAATGTGGAGACTATACCACTCGGTGGCTAATGTGGAGACTATACCACACGGTGGCTAATGTGGAGACTATACCACTCGGTGGTTGATGTGGAGACTATACCACACGGTGGCTAATGTGGAGACTATACCACACGGTGGCTAATGTGGAGACTATACCACTCGGTGGTTGATGTGGAGACTATACCACTCGGTGGCTAATGTGGAGACTATCTCGCCGGTCGCCTTTACTCCCCAAGACACATCCAGGTACCCACTTTAGGCCGAGGCGACCTGGGAGCCCAGGCAGATTTTAAACATTCGAAACCGCCCGTGGCGGATCGAACCCAAGACCACCGTACGGCAGGCAAGGGTTTAGTCTCTGGACTACCACGGCTCCCGTAAATGTAATTTTGTAGCGGGATTCAGTAATTCAGCAGCCAACATCCATGCTTGACTTGCGTGTCCGGCAGGTTCACTTCGCATCTGTGTTGTACTTGTATCTGTATTATACCTGTATTTTACCTGTATCTATATTATACCTGCATCTGTATTATACCTGTATTGTACCTATATCTGTATTATACATGAATTGTACCTGTACCTACCAACAGGTAGACGGTACTACCTGGTTTCTGTTAGCGCCGAACGTTGGGCGGCACTTACCAAACCCGACACCCCACATTGTGCCAACGGCTTCGGGCGGAAGAGCGCAATTGGGAGGGTACAAGCCTTACCCTGGTGCGAGGAAATGCAAGCTAAAGACAAAATTGTCATGGCAGGGCAGACCAGGCCC
The DNA here is from genome assembly GCA_963921405.1 of Cepaea hortensis. Lineage (NCBI taxonomy): Eukaryota > Metazoa > Mollusca > Gastropoda > Stylommatophora > Helicidae > Cepaea > Cepaea hortensis. The sequence continues at coordinate 78,721,644 of OY992884.1, read as the reverse complement.
TAAGCCTTGGTTGGCGACTGGTCTAGGATCGAAGCTCCGACAGGCGGACAGTTAGAGCATTGCTTTGCTGATCCGGCAGCTTCTGCAGCTTGTCTTGTTCCAGATGTAGGGGTGTTACCTTTCCTCTGGAGTGAACTAGGCAGGGCTACACATGATCTCTATATTTTAGCCCAGGCTTTGTGCTATGGAGAGGCAATAACTCCATCCCTGGTCTTAACTGGTCTCGGAATCAAAGCGAGAGGCAACTGTTACGGGTTATAAGTCCTTGTCAGTTGGCGTAGACATGGGGCGCCACGCGTTGCCTCTGACGGTGGGAGACACCTATAGGTGTCACTGATCAGCTACCGCCCGCCTCAAGCTGGGCAGCCCCCAGCCAATTGGGTGCTGATCCGCCACAGCCTGCCTGCTTCAATGGGTGCTTGGGGCTAGGACAAAATCTGAATCGCAGGCTGTAAAACCAATGCACCAGGTACAAACAAAAATATAAATAGAAACCTCAAACTACGGCTTGCAACCTGGAACGTGAGAACCATGTGTCCAGGATTTTCCACTGACTTGACCAATATTGACGATGTGAGAAAAACGGCTGTGATTGATGCCGAACTCAATCGTCTTAACATTGATATTGCTGGCCTGCAGGAGACTCGCCTCGCTGAGGAAGGGTCACTCAGGGAAAACAACTACACCTTTTTCTGGAGGGGTAAAGGGCAGGCGGAAAGGAGGCAACACGGTGTGGGCTTTGCAGTGAAGAATTCGCTGCTGGGAATGATTGAAATTCCAGCAGGAGGAAATGAAAGACTACTATCCCTGCGCTTGGCAACCTCTTGTGGGTTTGCCACCATTATTACTGCATATACACCGACACTCGATTCCTCTGATGATGTGAAGGATTTGTTCTATGAGGAGTTAGACTCTGTGATCAAGGCAGTTCCAAAATCCGACTACATTTATATGCTCGGTGATTTCAATGCTCGTGTGGGCAAGGACTCGAGTTCATGGCCAGTGTGCCTTGGAAAATACAACATCGGTCGCATGAATGAAAATGGGCAAAGGCTGCTGGAGCATTGCACCAGTAATGACCTATGTATTACAAACTCTTTTTTTAAAACAAAAGAGATGCATAAGGTCACATGGAAACATCCAAGATCCGGCCATTGGCACCAGCTGGACTTCATCATCACACGGAGACAACATCTGAACCATATATCACTGACTCGTAGTTACCACAGTGCTGACTGTGATACGGATCATTCTTTGGTTGTTGCAAGGGTTGGACTGAGACCAAAGAGAATCTACACAGCTAAACACAAATCTAGCCCCAGGATTAATATTATTAACACTCATGATCCTGAAAAGTGCTTTCAGTTTCAACAGCAACTTGAAGACGCTTTCACTGATACACCAGAAAATTGTACAGTAAATGATAAATGGAATAAACTTAAGGAAACTCTTTGTAAAACTGCCGTAAAGGTTTACGGCACTGTGGATCATAAGAGGCAGGACTGGTTTGCGGCCAACAGCGAGACTCTGCAGCCCTTGATTGATAAGAAGAAGAAAGCTCTCTTAAGAAACAAGGAAAGACCAACGCGTAACACTCTGAGTGAGCTAAGGCAAGCTAGGAAGGATGTGCAAAAGGCTGCCAGGCAGTGTGCAAATGATTATTGGATCAAGTTATGTGAGTCCATTCAAATCGCAAGTGATAAGGGAGACATAAGAAGCATGTATGAAGGAATAAAGAAAGCCTGTGGTCCAGTGATCAAAAGAAGTGCACCATTGAAAACCTTGACTGGAGAAGTCATCACTGATAAGAAACAGCAGATGGACAGATGGGTAGAGCACTATTTGGAGCTTTACTCAAGTGAGACCAAACTAGCGGATAATGCCCTCAACGCCATAGAGGCTCTACCAACTCTTGACCACCTGGACACACTTCCCACCATAACAGAAGTTAAGTGTGCTATAAATGAACTTGCATCTGGCAAGGCTCCAGGTAAGGATGGGATTCCAATAGAGGTTATCAGGAGTGGGCAAGACACACTCACTATACAGATCCACCAGCTAATAGAGCTATGCTGGCGTGAAGGACAAGTCCCACAGGATTTCAAATATTCAAGCATCATAACACTGTACAAGAACAAGGGCGATCGGAGCGACTGCAACAACTATAGGGGTATCTCACTTCTGTGTATTGTTGGAAAAGTATTTGCCAGAATTGTTCTGCGCAGACTTCAAGTCCTAGGAGATCAAGTCTACCCCGAATCACAGTGTGGCTTTCGACAGAACCGGTCTACCACTGATATGATATTCTCATTGCGACAAATGCAAGAAAAATGCCGTGAACAGAATCAACCACTGTTTATTGCCTTCATCGACCTCACAAAGGCATTTGATTTGGTCAGTCGTGAGGGTCTGTTCAAGGCACTAAAGAAGATTGGCTGCCCACCAACTCTTCTGTCCATTGTGGAATCGTTCCACACAGGCATGAAGGGTATAATCAAGTTTGATGGTGCAACTTCTGAAGAATTTGAAATCAAGAGTGGAGTTAAACAAGGTTGTGTACTAGCTCCCACCCTCTTTGGAATATACTTTTCACTTCTACTGAAATATGCATTTCGTGATCAGGATGACGGTATATACATTCACTCACGCTCAGATGGCGGCCTCTACAATGCTCAGAGATTGAAGGCTAAGACCAAAATTAGGAGGGTACTGATCAGAGAGTTGCTTTTTGCAGATGATGCTGCAGTTACGACCCACTCTGAGGAAGAATTGCAATGTCTACTATCTGCATTCTCCAATGCTTGTTCTGAATTTGGTTTAACAATTAGCAAAAAGAAGACACAGATTATGTCACAAGGTGCACATGGGGTACCATCAATCTTTATTGACGACGCCGAACTAGAGATAGTAGACCATTTTACATATCTAGGATCGGTGGTAAATAGCAAATTATCCCTAGATCAGGAAATCAACATCCGGATTGGTAAGGCAGCAACAACAATGAACAGGTTAAGAAAAAGAGTCTGGGAGAACAGGAAGCTTACTGCCAAAACAAAAGTCCTTGTCTATCAAGCCTGTGTCCTTAGTACTCTTCTCTATGGCAGTGAAACCTGGACAACTTACTCACACCAAGAGAACAATTTAAACAGCTTTCATATGCGGTGTCTGCGAAGAATTCTTGGTATTAAGTGGCAAGACAAAATCACAAATACTGAAGTATTGGAAAGATCAGGTTGTGTGACAGTTTATTCCATGCTCAGTCTTCGTAGACTTAGATGGATAGGACATCTTAGGCGGATGGATGATGGTAGAATACCAAAGGATATCTTTTTTGGTGAATTACAGATGGGTAAGAGATCTCAGGGTCGGCCTCTACTACGATACAAAGATGTGTGTAAGCGGGACATGATTGATACAGGCATTGATAATGCACATTGGGAGCAAGTCGCCGCTGAACGTGTTGCATGGAGGGCAAATATCAGAAATGGAATAAAGTCAAAGGAGAAAATTATTGCAGAAAAGTCACACACCAAGCGTTTGAGACGTAAGATGGTGCATGATGGTGGAAATGACCACGTGTTCACATGCACCCACTGTGAACGGACATTTACAGCGCAAATTGGCCTTATCAGTCACACTCGCTACCGCCATAGTTAAAAGTTATTATGCCTTTTTAAAGCACAAACTATCGTCTGTCAAGACGGCAAGGTGCCAATGAATGTACCTGTATCATACCTGCATATATATTGTATCTGTATTGTATCGGTATATGTATTATACCTGCATCTACATTGTATTGTACTTGTATTGTACCTGCATCGGTATTGTACCTGTATTGTACCTGTATTTTACCTGTATCTGTATTATACCTTCATTTTATTGTACCTGTATTGTACCTGTACCTGTATTGTACCTGTATTGTTTCTGTATCTATATTGTATATATACCTGTATTGTACCTGTATTGTTTCTGTATCTATATTGTATATATACCTGTATTGTACCTGTATTGTACCTGTATTGTTTCTGTATCTATTTTGTATATATATATATATATATATATATATATATATATATATATATATATATATATATATATCTGTATTGTACCTGTATTGTATCTATATCTGTATTTTACCTGTATCTGTAATTTACCTTTATCTTTATTAAACCTGTATCAATGTTTGTTTTACTTTTCACTGTTAGATTCATACAACAGACAAATTTCAGTTATAGACATATTTCAGTCGAACGAAAGAAGAAGGAGAAGAAGATGAACTTAACACATGTATAACTTGCCTGTGTAAACTGGTATCTTAGATTATACCCTATAACATTCTACAGTAAAACTTCGATTAATCGTCATTGTACGGGCCAGGGCTGTAGTGGATAACCGAATGGACGGATAACCGAATAGACGGATAACAGAAATATCATAATACATATGTACAGTAACGTCATTTCACTGCGGGCTTGAGAAGAAAATGAAAATAACATTCTTTAAAAGTGAATAATATATACATATTGTATTTAATTTTACAAAACTATCAATATAAACTTCAATATAAGAGTAGTAATATACAGAAATGTATTGTAATACTATAAACCTACCGTACTTTAACATAATCTGTCATCTCCTTTTGTGTCTTTGAGGCTCGAGCTTTCTGCTCGGCGATGTTCCGTATCTTACGCAGAGGTAGGATCTGTGTTGCATTTTCCTGCTCTTGCATTTCAAACCAGACGATAAACTTTGATAACATTGTTTCCTTTTTTAAGTGGCTAGCTGTAGGTTTTTGGTTAAGAACTGATCCTTTATCGTCATCAATTTCTTCTTCTTCAATGGTAGTCACACTAGAAACAATTTAATAATCATCGTTCACAATTTCAAAGCCTCCACCCATATTGTCACATTCCAACCTGTTACTTCTTCTGGTGTAATGTTTTCACTGTTTGTTCCTACATTTTGCACAGTTGCACAATTTCATCAACGCTAACAGTCTTAGTTCCTTAAACTTCGTCAATAGGTTAAGGCAAGAGTTTATTTCTACACATTCTTTAGGCTAGACCAGTGGTTCTCAACCGGTGGGGAATTCCCCCCAAGGGTGGGGGGGGGGGGGATTTTAGGGTTTCCAGGGGCGGGGGGGGGGGATTAAGATTATTTCAAGATCGCGTAAATACAAGAACCGATTACTTGATATTGTTTTTCCCTCCAAACTTTACGGTTCTGTACTTCTCGCCCTAATGAAATTCGTTTTATAACGTAAGTATACAAGCAAATCACGTTTTATGTAGACGTCTAGACTTGTTCTAGTATGTGTTATTAAATGTAGCTTCGATTTTGATGTATACTGTGTAGGGGAGGGGGAATTTATAGGGAGGAAATACGAAATAAGGGGGGGGGTGACGTTTTGAACATATGGTGAAGGGGTGCATGGGCCAAAAAAGGTTGAGAACCACTGGGCTAGACACAGTAATGTCAGCCCAGGGATTGGCGACATTGATAATAATGTCCTTTATGTTGTATTTCTTGCAAAAACACTACCACCGACGATTAATCACTTCCGCCATCAAACAGTACAGTCACTTGTGGCGTTATACAGTAAGGTGTAAAGGTAATCCTCGGTGGTAAATTGTAAAGATGTCTGTTTGTTGATACTCACGGATTTTTTAAAGACATGACTGATAACAGAAACTGACGGTTTCACTGGTTACGGTTAAGAAGTTTTACTGTATCTTAGAATTGTTCCCAATGCTTTATCATAAGCTTAATCATATGCTTGAATCATTCATCATGTGCCATACCGATAAGCGTGGGATATCATGTTTTGCCATCTCACTCGATCACCAGAGTCGTGGATTAGTTCCGTGTTTCTGTCTCGACCATGCCATGTGGCCAAGCCATCCAGGTACTTACTTCTCGGTCTTCCCCTTGGTCTCTTCCCTTCGATCTTGCCAGTTGTCACCAAGTTCTCCAATTCATTTCTTCTCATAACATGCCCACAAATTTCGACTGTCTACATCTAATGTCTCTAATTAGTTTACGATCTTCATTGTTTTCTTGAAGGACTTGTTCATTGGTTTTTCTGTCTGTCCATGGTGTGAGGTTTTTTTGTTTGTTTATAGAGAATTACAGAAGTTCCCTTGAGTGAAGTTCTATAAAGTATATCTCTCTATAAAAGATACAGGTTAGCAACAGCAAGTGTTGTCTAGAGGTATTGATAGTCATTCTCGCATAACCCTTGTAGAGAAACCATTCAGAATTTTGGCTCACCGAGTACCCCCACTGTGAGAAATTAGACCTAAGTTAAGTTCTACACAGAATTATTTATAGATGATTTCTCTTCTAGGCCATATATAGATATAGAGATCTTGGCAGTTAGCCACAGTAACCAATGAAAGCAGTTCTCTCATCTTCCAGCTGACTGTGCTCTGGTCGCCAACCTCATTTTTGATCTCATTACTTATTTCAAGTGACACAAGACACTTGGACAAATGATCACATTGACAATTGTACCATTGTAGTGAACATAAACAACAATGACTGTATTTTACACTGGTTGAACAAGACAACATGAGAAGATCTTGACAACAGTTGGACAATCATTCAGAAAGAATGATCACACCAACAGGTTAGACAAGTCATACATCATGGAAGATACTTGACAACAACCACACAGACTTTCACAATCTCTGTAACCAACAGCAACAGTAGAGTAACAGTCACCATGAAGATGCTTGACACCAGTTGGACATTTCTTTCTCAACAATGTACAAGACAATCACAGAGACATGTATCTCAAAAACTGTTCTCTTACTACTAATACTTTATTAATGTCTGATGAGGTCAAGTGAAGACTCAGGCTTCATATTCTGCCAACAATTTACATCTCAAATATGTTTATATGCAAATTATAGTGACATTATCTATGAAAACCCAAACACATCACTCAATATCCCCACAGAAACATCAATCTAAATAAACTCTCCTCCTTCACATCTCTACACCATAGGTTATCCTACACCACAACACTTTAATCATGCTATCACTTTTCCAACCGTCAAATGAGGAAAACACATGATAAACCTATAGCCGGGCACAAGTATAGGGAGACACTGCTATACTGATCCGTATACCGTCTTTTAGCACCATGAAGGTGTTGGGAATGTCTCAGGTTTCAGCTTTCCCCATAATGTTTTTCAGTTCAGGCCATTCCCCACTTTGACTAGGCCGAAGCAAGTGACAAACATGTCCTTCCGAAGGGTGAGTAGACTGTTCGCAAAGTTGATAATTTGGGATTAGTTTTACTTTTCCAGCAGAGGAAGATCTAAAAACTATGATGTCCCATCATTCTTCTCTGCCAGTCTATCTCCCACAACAGGTTCTGATGTAATTGAATCACCACACCGACTTATCACTAATCCATTTTTGGGAATTTGCTCTATGTATTAACTTCTGCTCCTTTAGCTTTCAGCCAATATTAATTTTAAGCTGTGATAGGGTCAGCTCCAAGTGCACCTTTAATGTCCACTCTTAGCCAGTAGTGACATGCTGAAGACCAGGTGATCTCTCCTCTTAAGGTTTCTTCTTGAAGTTATCTTGAAGATATAGCCTGGAGCTTTTACAAAATTGGAGAGTATCCCTGTCTTAGGCTTTTAAGAAAGACTTTTCTTCAGTGCCATCTGTATAGGCCAGAATTAGTGGATTCAGGCTGAACATTTGCAACCTGTTGTTCATTTTGGTCTTTTTGGAGTCTGACTTTTCAGCTGGAGTTGAAGACTAGAGCTCAGGACTTCCCTGGAGTTGTCCTGGTAATTGAAAAGGCCTCCCCCATCCTCCTCATTCTCTGTTAATAAACAAAGGCGCAACATGTGTTTTACATCTGTTTAACATGGTCATAGTTGTACAGTACTATCACAGATTCAGAGAGGAATGGGAGGGGAAAAGGAGTGTGATATTCGAACACCCGCCTCTCACTGATGATGAAGTGCAATTTTATTTGGGGGTTTGGGGTGATATCCTTTCTCCAGGTTCATCCCCAAAACCGTGAAGTCATAGGCACATACTCCTAATCAGAGGCAGCTTCACACAATTATCTTGTAAATTCTCACAATGAGTAGATCACAGGGACCGGTGTACCATGAGAACAGACAGTGTGATTAAGTACCAAGAAGTAGGCATTGTATGGCAGAAATCATGCACTAGAATTGCTTTCACATGTGGAATACACATAATGAAAGAAAACATGAATTTTCCCTGACAAATAGCAGGAGCCTTCCTATGTATTCATCTGACAGACAATTTAGGTTAATTTCCACAGTGCAATGCAGTCCTGCAAACATGGATTTAATAAGTGTCTTTAGTTTTACAAATATGAGAAGTTAATTATATAATTACCATCTCATTCACTCAAACATTCTCAGCCATTATAAGGGAGAAATTACATACAGTATATAGCATCACACATTCTGAAACATAACTGCCAAAGGTAACTCTCAAGAGCGATGTACAGTTTGGTTAAGAATGGTCATGATAGGCACTCACGAATGTTCAGAGCGCACAAAGGTTTTGCAATATGCATTGAGCGTGGTTTACAGTCATAAGCACATGCAAATCATCAAATCAGACAGACAATAGACATGGTAAGAATGTTTCACTGCGGTAGACATGACAGGTTTTGAGCGGCAGTTTTAGAGTTACTGTACCGAAGTCCTGTCTTCTTTTTACATTTTCTCAAGAAAATACTCGGCCATTCGTCTCTCTCTCACTTCATCAGGTTTACACATAACATATTAAATGATTTAGGTACCTGGAGTGCAGATGACCACCTCCCAAAGAATGCTTTTGGGCAAATTTTACCACTGCATCTTGAACACGTCCTTACGGGATGGAATCAAGGCTTCGACTGGCGGGCTAATTATGTATTAAGGAGCGTTACCAGCCCAAGGGTTACCCAATCAAATTGAGACCCCACCATTCATCTACCCTCTCTCGATCTAGAATCTACGATTCTATTTTTAGTTAGGGCATCACGACGGCTTACGTGGTTAACTACTGAGTATTGAGAAATGTAAATGGACTGGGGATGCGAACGTCTGAAGACATCATGCCACATAGCCTCCCCATAAAACTGTCATGGATACAATGACTGATAGGTCAGGCGTTCACAGTTCCCAGATCCTTTAAGTGGTGTCATCATTTACTCATCTCCCATTACTCCAACAAGAGCTGTGCATATGGAACCAATTGATTCTTTCCCTGAAAAATCTGCTCCAATATTCATCCATCAGTCATGAATTTGGTGGCATCTGCAACGACCATGAAGTTAGTCCTGCATGAAGTTCCATTTAGTCACTGGAAGTATGAAGAGTTATGACCACACTTATCAGTGAACTGCTCTCCAACTCATTTCTGACAATGCTCCACAGTCAATCTCCATGCTATTTTTCTTGTCCATGATGAATGATCTCTCAGAGTCACACACTTTCAAAGCATGAGTACCATTGAGATTCATTATGGGAAGTGATGGCTTTGCAATTAAACCAACTTCCAGATGTTTGATGAGAGTGGTATAATTCCATATGTCTCTCACTTTTCATCTTTATCAGAACTTCATTCTTCCTCTCGCCTCTGGAGAATGATAATCCTGTGAGAGTGTATTTAACTGAACACTTTCTCCAACAGTAATCTTGGCATTTGGAACTGGGTTAAAATTTTTGATCATCACCGGAGCAAAAACAATCACTTCCTGGTGAACTGTATAGCAGCCGCTGCAGAACTTAAGACTAAAATCTACTAAGTGCAGATTTGGTTAGCGTTGGACACATGGTCTACCTTTCCAATAAGCCTCTTGTGTTTGCAGATGGTAGCAATTTCCCATTATATTTCCTTGACTTATTTCTGTAGTCTTACCATAGATTTAGAGGTGCACTTATTGGTTGAGATTTCCTCATTCCGTTAGGCCTCTATTTTGATTTGTTGTGAGAAGTGACAGCATTTTCTCTCCTTAGTTGCTAGATAGTTACAATAGTGAACAATCTCATTTCAGACTTGTCCGTGGATTGGCCACTCAGCGTCCATCTTGTGTAAGCTGTTTCCAACGTAGCAACTGATTTTGTAGATGTAGTTATACTAACATCCACTAAGCTAGAATCCCAGGTGGAATTTCCAACTTGTTTTCTTCAGCCATGCTCTAGCTAAGTGTTTTTGAGTGGCTGGAGTATCCGTTCTTTCTCTCCCACATGAGCAAAACGTTTACTTTTGGCGAATAAGGCGTTTCTTCTCGTCCATAGAGAAGTCCGTCATTATCACAGCTACCTTTGAAGGGGTGTGATTATGTGGGTATAGCTTCATAGATCCCAATATTGACTGGAATTATTTTTTGAAGCAATTTTACTGACTTTGAGGATAGGACTGGCCAGGTCTTGTGAAGACATCTCGCAGATCAGTAATAATATAAGATTCCACTGCGGAATGCATGGTTCTTATTATATAAAGAGTCGACTGCTGAACTTGCAGAGATCTTTATCTTGAAAGGAATCAGCTGTTTAAGAACAGTGATCTTTCGTTAGTCCACTTTCGCAGACATTGTGTATAGAGTGTCACTGCTGGAGTTGCAGTGAGCTCTACCATTTAAGAGTTAACTGTTTAAGAACAGTAATCCTTATTAGTCCATTCCATCACAGACTTTGCTCTTGTCTAGAACCGAGCTACATTCCTACCATTTTCTTCGGCAGAAATATCTTCCCATTGAGAATGAAAAAGGAGAAAGACATCAGTTTTTCCAACTTTGTCCTTCCTTTAATCTCCACCATTTTCCAGGCAGAAATGCTTTCTCAACTGAGGATGAATTGACGGCAGACGTCGGAGATGGATCCTGTTTTATCTCTTCATGAAATTTTTCAGGTTGTCCACGTTATGCTCCTAGTCGTATGATACGCCAATGACATCAGGTTGGTTATCCATCGTTTCCTGGACACATAACTTTGCGTACGCTCTCCACTTCCATATGAATGGCTAGGGGTCCAGTTATTTTGATGGCCTTCCTGGAGATTCAATGAGTTCACTCCTAGTGACTTGGATCCTAGTACACCAGAGATCACACCATCGAACAATAGACTAATGTCTTATAGACACCAGACTGTGGTCGGGTCATGAGTGACTGACCATGACATCAGGTAGAATCTTCCCTTCATCTCGTCCATCACGTATCAAGTACGTTTAAGAATACCACTAAATCAGGAATGGCAAGTGACTGAGTTGATAAGGATGTTTCTCCTGGAGATTCAATCGTGCTTACTTTCTCAGCAGCTTGATCAGGTCTACCGACAAGATTACACAACTGAAGAATAAACCCAACGTCGAATTGACACTGGACATTAGCCGGTACGAATACTGACTATACTGAGAGAGATGGTTAGTGAGGTGTCTTAATGGTTGCCCAATTTTTCCATCAGGGTTCACACTCTCTGCTCTCAGTGTTGCCAACATGTTATGGGGACTGAGGAATTAAGTACCCATTATATGATGTGATGCAGTGATATTAAAATGTAAATACACTAATTCCCCTTTCTCCCATGCTAGCCAATAAGTTAGAAAATGGAGTAGGCCCCCTATTAATTCCCTGGATAAGTGTCTTAATTTATCTCAAGAAAAATCAAATTTATCCTGAAATTAGCTGTCTATGTTATTTAAAAATAATTTGTGTCTTCTGGTTCTCAGGTACCTTTGATACTCATAGTGAACACAGTATGCACAAAATTAAACAACATTATTGACAGTCCATTACATCAGCCCATCTTGAAACACAACATTATCATGGGTATATCAAACAGGTTGACCCATAAGATAATTAACCTTTTTGTTCAACTACATTGTACAATGTGACATTTGTGAACAGTGATACATGCAATATTACCACCATTGATGAAACAACCACCACCCGAGATTTACTAGTGGGTTTAAACATCTGGACCTTTTGTCCACATTTATGTGACGAGATCCATTAACCACATCATAAAACTCTAAGCAATAGGTTTAATTTTGCGAGAGGTTACTCCCTGATTCTAATACAGGCATAGATATCCTCCACAGGAGTCCCAGACAAGGTATACCCATAGTTTACATCCCGAGTCGCCAGACCTCGTTATGTGAATCCCATAAAAGGTATTTCCAGGGTTCAATTAGTGCATAGAGCACTCAATATGTGATTACCTTGAGGGGTGTTCCCAGAGTTCTAATTGCCTATATTAGTCCACAATATGTGATCCCCTTTAGCAGGTTATTCCCGGGGTCCAGTCGCGGATACAGGTCCACAACATGTGATCACCTTTAGGGGTGTTCCCGGGGTTCAATCCCGGACGAGCCCCCAACATGTGAGGTTTTTTTGTTTGTTTATAGAGAATTACAGAAGTTCCCTTGAGTGAAGTTCTATAAAGTATATCTCTCTATAAAAGATACAGGTTAGCAACAGCAAGTGTTGTCTAGAGGTATTGATAGTCATTCTCGCATAACCCTTGTAGAGAAACCATTCAGAATTTTGGCTCACCGAGTACCCCCACTGTGAGAAATTAGACCTAAGTTAAGTTCTACACAGAATTATTTATAGATGATTTCTCTTCTAGGCCATATATAGATATAGAGATCTTGGCAGTTAGCCACAGTAACCAATGAAAGCAGTTCTCTCATCTTCCAGCTGACTGTGCTCTGGTCGCCAACCTCATTTTTGATCTCATTACTTATTTCAAGTGACACAAGACACTTGGACAAATGATCACATTGACAATTGTACCATTGTAGTGAACATAAACAACAATGACTGTATTTTACACTGGTTGAACAAGACAACATGAGAAGATCTTGACAACAGTTGGACAATCATTCAGAAAGAATGATCACACCAACAGGTTAGACAAGTCATACATCATGGAAGATACTTGACAACAACCACACAGACTTTCACAATCTCTGTAACCAACAGCAACAGTAGAGTAACAGTCACCATGAAGATGCTTGACACCAGTTGGACATTTCTTTCTCAACAATGTACAAGACAATCACAGAGACATGTATCTCAAAAACTGTTCTCTTACTACTAATACTTTATTAATGTCTGATGAGGTCAAGTGAAGACTCAGGCTTCATATTCTGCCAACAATTTACATCTCAAATATGTTTATATGCAAATTATAGTGACATTATCTATGAAAACCCAAACACATCACTCAATATCCCCACAGAAACATCAATCTAAATAAACTCTCCTCCTTCACATCTCTACACCATAGGTTATCCTACACCACAACACTTTAATCATGCTATCACTTTTCCAACCGTCAAATGAGGAAAACACATGATAAACCTATAGCCGGGCACAAGTATAGGGAGACACTGCTATACTGATCCGTATACCGTCTTTTAGCACCATGAAGGTGTTGGGAATGTCTCAGGTTTCAGCTTTCCCCATAATGTTTTTCAGTTCAGGCCATTCCCCACTTTGACTAGGCCGAAGCAAGTGACAAACATGTCCTTCCGAAGGGTGAGTAGACTGTTCGCAAAGTTGATAATTTGGGATTAGTTTTACTTTTCCAGCAGAGGAAGATCTAAAAACTATGATGTCCCATCATTCTTCTCTGCCAGTCTATCTCCCACAACAGGTTCTGATGTAATTGAATCACCACACCGACTTATCACTAATCCATTTTTGGGAATTTGCTCTATGTATTAACTTCTGCTCCTTTAGCTTTCAGCCAATATTAATTTTAAGCTGTGATAGGGTCAGCTCCAAGTGCACCTTTAATGTCCACTCTTAGCCAGTAGTGACATGCTGAAGACCAGGTGATCTCTCCTCTTAAGGTTTCTTCTTGAAGTTATCTTGAAGATATAGCCTGGAGCTTTTACAAAATTGGAGAGTATCCCTGTCTTAGGCTTTTAAGAAAGACTTTTCTTCAGTGCCATCTGTATAGGCCAGAATTAGTGGATTCAGGCTGAACATTTGCAACCTGTTGTTCATTTTGGTCTTTTTGGAGTCTGACTTTTCAGCTGGAGTTGAAGACTAGAGCTCAGGACTTCCCTGGAGTTGTCCTGGTAATTGAAAAGGCCTCCCCCATCCTCCTCATTCTCTGTTAATAAACAAAGGCGCAACATGTGTTTTACATCTGTTTAACATGGTCATAGTTGTACAGTACTATCACAGATTCAGAGAGGAATGGGAGGGGAAAAGGAGTGTGATATTCGAACACCCGCCTCTCACTGATGATGAAGTGCAATTTTATTTGGGGGTTTGGGGTGATATCCTTTCTCCAGGTTCATCCCCAAAACCGTGAAGTCATAGGCACATACTCCTAATCAGAGGCAGCTTCACACAATTATCTTGTAAATTCTCACAATGAGTAGATCACAGGGACCGGTGTACCATGAGAACAGACAGTGTGATTAAGTACCAAGAAGTAGGCATTGTATGGCAGAAATCATGCACTAGAATTGCTTTCACATGTGGAATACACATAATGAAAGAAAACATGAATTTTCCCTGACAAATAGCAGGAGCCTTCCTATGTATTCATCTGACAGACAATTTAGGTTAATTTCCACAGTGCAATGCAGTCCTGCAAACATGGATTTAATAAGTGTCTTTAGTTTTACAAATATGAGAAGTTAATTATATAATTACCATCTCATTCACTCAAACATTCTCAGCCATTATAAGGGAGAAATTACATACAGTATATAGCATCACACATTCTGAAACATAACTGCCAAAGGTAACTCTCAAGAGCGATGTACAGTTTGGTTAAGAATGGTCATGATAGGCACTCACGAATGTTCAGAGCGCACAAAGGTTTTGCAATATGCATTGAGCGTGGTTTACAGTCATAAGCACATGCAAATCATCAAATCAGACAGACAATAGACATGGTAAGAATGTTTCACTGCGGTAGACATGACAGGTTTTGAGCGGCAGTTTTAGAGTTACTGTACCGAAGTCCTGTCTTCTTTTTACATTTTCTCAAGAAAATACTCGGCCATTCGTCTCTCTCTCACTTCATCAGGTTTACACATAACATATTAAATGATTTAGGTACCTGGAGTGCAGATGACCACCTCCCAAAGAATGCTTTTGGGCAAATTTTACCACTGCATCTTGAACACGTCCTTACGGGATGGAATCAAGGCTTCGACTGGCGGGCTAATTATGTATTAAGGAGCGTTACCAGCCCAAGGGTTACCCAATCAAATTGAGACCCCACCATTCATCTACCCTCTCTCGATCTAGAATCTACGATTCTATTTTTAGTTAGGGCATCACGACGGCTTACGTGGTTAACTACTGAGTATTGAGAAATGTAAATGGACTGGGGATGCGAACGTCTGAAGACATCATGCCACACATGGTATTCTTTGCATTTTCCTCAGAGACCGCATTTCCATAGCCATCAAATGTTTTTCAGCTTGTCTGCTCATTATCCACGCTTCTCATCCATATAAAAGTACATGTTCTATGTAGCACTTCAACACTCTTTTTCTCATTTCAGCTGATATATTTTTATTGGTCAGTATGTTTTTCATCTTGAAAAAGGCTACCTTCGTAATGGCAATTCTTGTTCTAATTTCTTCAAGGCATCTCCCATCAAATGTTATGACTGTTCCGAGATAACTGTACCGATTCACTTGTTTATGAATATGCCGATTTGCTTATCTATTACATTGTGGTATTTCCTTCTTCCCAGTGACGACCATAATCTGTGTCTTCTTACAATTCAATTATAATCCTAATTGTTCACTGTGTGCAACAACCGCATCTACTAAATGTTGCAGGTCCTGTTCATTGTCAGCAATCAAGACTGTATCATCTGCATATCTAACGTTATTGATGCATCATTCCCAAATGTTGATTCCTTCCATATCTTCTATATTTCTGAAAAATATTTTCACTGTACAAGGAAAAAAAAATCTGGAGACATTACGTATCCCTGTCGCACACCTCTTTTAATCGGCTGATATTGACCTACTTCATTATCAAGTCAAAGATGTTTTCAATCAATTTGTAGATCTTCAAGCATCCTTATTATGTCGAAAAGCCTCACTTTATCGAAAGCTTTTGAGTAGTCAATAAAGCAAAGATATAGATCTTTGTTTACTTCTATAGAACGTTCAATTACTGTTCTCAGTATATATACAGCATTTACAGTACCCTTGCCTTCTACAAACCCGCATAGTTCTTCTCCTATTTCAATTTGATGATGTTTGATCACAGATACGATATTCAGGAATGAATTCAAATAGACGATATTAAGTAGTACATTGAACAATGCGAGTGAATAAAAAGATGCGATATTAGATTGTATCATCACTGACACGGCTCCGTGACGAAGGGTTTACCAACGCAAATCGTAATCCCACATACTGCGTTCGAAACACAGGAGAGGGTGATTTGTCAGCAAGCCCTCTTGCGTTGATCTTCATACAATGATATGGGTGTCTGTCGATCAGAAAGCAATGGTAAACTACTGAATGTAAACTTGCTAAGAAATCACAAACGGCTCAAAAAATGATGGGGTTGACTACGACGTCCTGTAAAGGATAGGCAACTAACTTTCAAAACAAAAAATCACAGACACGATATCAGGAAAAGAATTTAAGGATATAAAACATTGAACAATCGTCAAAAGTGCAAGGATAAAAGAATAACGTATTTGTAGTTACCCAGCGTCCAATGAGATATGAATATTTAGAGGAAAGGATAATATAGTACAACGTACAACTAATGATACATGTCAAAAACGGGAATGTATTAGATGTTTATTGAACTCCAGTGCGGCGGGAGTTGAAGGCATCTATACACTTCGCTATATGGTGTATGGGGGGGGGGGGAGACTTATGGAGATGTCTCGAGTGCCGTGACGTCTATTGTGTTAACCAATAACCAATCAACTAAACAATATTAGAGAGTACATTGAAAGATACTATACTTGGGACTCATTTCAAGGAAAGAGTCAAGAGAGAGAGAGAGAGAGAGAGAGAGAGAGAGAGAGAGAGAGAGAGAGAGAGAGAGAGAGAGAGAGAGAGAATGATGTGAATTCGAAGTTGCGATCATGAGCAATAAATTCAACGAGATGTTTTGTCATTAAGTCAGTCTGTTACCGAAACATACAACAAAATCAACAAAGAACGTCAGCAACGCGGTAAGTAAGCAAAAGAATCATCACAGAACAAAGAAATACGCGTAGGAATATTGTGTTGCAACCCCAGCTTCTTCATCTTCAACGCCCAGGTCATTTAAAGGGATTTCAATGAAGCTCTGCTGCCAAGGTGAAGACCAGCATCGTTCTTCAGGTGACTTGCAGCAGTCCCATGGCTTCTACCATAAATCTGCACAGTCTGACTATGTCAGGCAGTTTCTCAGTGGCAAAGTAGTCAAACAAACCGTTTGCCTTCGCGCTCTGAAGGTTGTGGGTTTGATTGCTGGCTACGTCTTTCGGTTCACGAGTGCATTTTTCTCTGAGACTCCTAGGGGTCGTCGCTGGAGCTACGGAGTTCGTGCTTTGCGCGACGCTTTCTGCAGACCGCCCTTCAGAAAGATACCGAGCCATATGGGATAAAACCCGGCGCAATGATGTCGAACCTCTCGACTTTTAATACTTTGTTTTTAAAGTTAATGCAATAGGAAGCTGCGTTTCACATCACTCACCTGGATATACGCACCCCGACATGCCAGAGGTATTGAACGAGCGGACCAGCTGACCAGTAATGCACCAATACAATCAGATGGAAGCACGGACAGGTTGATATAATCAACGTAGAACCGATTCGGCTGGCGCATGCTGACGAGACTGGCACTAGCCCGACTACACGAAATGGGAGTGAAGCCTGGTCAAGCACGGCAATGCGGCTTCGAAGTCCAAGACAAACTAGCCAGTTTAGGCTGGATGGACTGGGAGCCCGGGACAATTTTATAAACCTGCTTCGATGGGGAACCGAACTCATGACCACCGGGCCGCAGACAGGCGTGCTAGCCACTGCAATGCCTCGACGCCCTTCCTCACCCAACGTATCTCAACAGATGAGGGTAGGTTCGGCTACTTCACGAGATGTGCTGTATGTTGTCTGTTAGAGCGGCCGCCTTTAGAATGAACATACAGTCGGAGTTCATGTGCCCTCAATCATCGTCCGCGTAGCTGAAAACTGTACATGACAAGCAGGACATTACATTATCACGCGATGGAAACATTAGCGCTTTACCTAATACGCCTGGAAATCTCTGGAGGTGTATAGATTTACGTGTACACCGTGTGGATGCCCAGTAATTACGTTTGTTCAACCAGATCAAGTGTAACGTCATTCAAACTGTATTATTCTCGAAAATGTAGATCTTTGGCTTCGGAACTTGTTTCTATTCTAGACCACATTTGCGGGATGTACATTTGCTGCCATTATATTGAACTGTTTTATTCATAAGGAATATCTGAAAGCACATTGAGCTTTTGATGTTTATAACTGAATACAAGTGCCAGATCACCTGGTGCCAATGGGAGACACTGAAGAATTTGGGAACCGTTGGTGTAGACACAACTTTTGTTTCTGCTGCTCCGGCACCAGATCCATTCACCATCCCCCAGAATAAGCAGGAATATTTCTGGATAGGATTTGTGTGCTCCCTCAGGATCGGCAACATTCCAGATAGGTCAAGATTTGAGTTCTTTTAGATTGAATTTGACCAAGCAAAAGTGCCATGTGCTGTAGAATAAATGGTTTATACAGCATTCAGCCACCGTTTGACCATACTCTGGAGTAAAATACGTATGGCTATATAAATGGAATTATACAGATCCTGGAGTGTGATGGGAACATCAGAGAACTGGAATATCACTGGAGCAACCGACGACTGGGAATATAATTCGAATAATCTAGACCTGGGAATTTGATTAAAGCAAACGTGGCTGGGAAATGTGATTTCAACAACCGAGAATGTTGATGATTTTTGAAATAAGAAACTGGAGACGATCACTGAAATAATAAATGCACACGACCATATTTAATTATGCTCCTTCAACAAATAAACAGAAGTTTCAATAGAGAAAACAAATAGAGACAAGCATTAACAGCCAACATAAATACTGAGCTGAAAAACCTTGAGTGGCCATTATTCACAAAATACTCTCATGCGTGTTGTAACTACTATCTGAGTGTTGTATATCAAGTATTGACTCCCTTGTAATAATCTAGGCCTGAAATTTGAACAATCTAGGCCTAGGAATATAACTGGAACAATTTATACTCGTGAATTTGATTGGAACTATCTAGACCTGAAATTGGAATAACCAAGACCTGAAACTGGAACAATCTAGACCTGGGAATCTGATTGGAACAACAGTGGTTGTTTTGATTACACCAAATAATAATTAGGATTATGTTTGACACTGAAGAATTTCATTGGAGCAATAATCACAACACAGTTTGGAATTATTTGCCTATATTTTTTGGTAGAACAAGAAAATAGGAACAAAACTAATAAAATAAATACTGAATTGTGCTGAAATCATGTCAAATATAGTCGTTTTCTCCTAAATGTACTTGAATACTGTCCACAGAACAGCCAACTTTCAAGTGTTGATTTCCCCACATGTACACGAAAACTATACACAATTATCAATCTTAAAGTGTTGATTTTCCCTATACATTGTATACCTGATAAGGTGAACTCACTTGGGACCCAGAAATAGTTCTTATCAGATATGTCTCTTATAAGATTTCAAGCATATAGTAATGCATTTACAAGGTACAATACAATATAATCTGAGATCGCCTTAAGCGGTACGCACTGTATATACATTAAGTCGGCTCTGTGGTAAAGAAGTTACGGACGCAATTCGTAATCCCGCATACCGCGTTCGAAACACAGCTGCGGGCGATTTGAAAGCTGACCGTCTTGAGTTTGTTTTCAATGCTATTAGTGCCGGTCGTTCAGAAAGCAATGGCAATTTTTTTTCCGCATATCCTTTACAGGACATCGCTGTCAACATCAGCATCTTTCAGCTGATTGTTGATTTCTTGGCCAGATTACGCTCAGTAGTTTGCCATTTCTTTCTAAGCGACCGGCTCACATACCCCTAAATTACCAACGCGGGAAGAACAGCTACCGATTCTCGTTAAGGTTACGTTCCTCACGTGGATATATCGATTACGGAGAAAGACGTTAACCCCTAGGCCAGGGAGCCGGCTAGACTTACCCTAGCGAGAGGAAATGCAACCTGATGAGTAAATGTAATGGCAAGGCTGACCAGGCCTTAAGCCTTGGTCGGCAACTGGTCTAGGATCGAAGCTCTGATAGGCGGACAGTTAGAGCATTGCTTTGCTAAGCCGACAGCTTCTACAGCTGGTCTTATTCCAGATGTATTGGTGTTATCTTTACTATGGAGTGAACTAGACAGGCCGAGAGAGGGATCACACTGCACGGACAACACATGGTCTCAACAATTAAGTCCATGGTGTGTGCTATAGAGAGTATAACATTTCCTACAGCCCTGGGATGTAGTTGTTGTACCTGGTTAGAAGCAAAGTGTAACAAACTATCGTCTGCCAAGACGTAAGGTGCAAGTGACAGTGAGTGACACGATGACTGCAGAACTGCAAACATCCAAGGTTTGATTTCCCTTATCTGTACACAACAACATTCTACAGAACTGCCATTGTTCACGAGTTGTTTACTTAGGAACTGTATGTTCTTCACAATTTTTCCCAGACTGTTTCACTTGCTCTGTACTTTATCTGCAAGTGGACATTTGACAGGAAATATTTGTACATTAGAACTAGAAGTAGATGAGGTATACCAAGGGGAAAGAGAGAGAGGAAGTAAAGGAAATGAGGTGACGGAGAGACTGGGAAACCAAATGGGAGAGGGGAGGGATAGATGAAGAAGAACAAGAAGACGACGACGAAGAAGAAGTCGAAGAAGAAGACGACGAAGAGACAACGAAGAGGACGACGAAGACGTGAACGAAGACGAAGAAGAAGTCGAAAGAAGGAAGAAGATGAAGAAGAAGAAGAAGGAAGAAGAAGAAGAAGAAGAAGAAGAAGAAGAAGAAGAAGAAGAAGAAGAAGAAGAAGAAGAAGAAGAAGAAGAAGAAGAAGAAGAAGAAGAAGAAGAAGAAGAAGAAGAAGAAGAAGAAGAAGAAGAAGAAGAAGAAGAAGAAGAAGAAGAAGAAGAAGAAGAAGAAGAAGAAGAAGAAGAAGAAGAAGAAGAAGAAGAAGAAGAAGAAGAAGAAGAAGAAGAAGAAGAAGAAGAAGAAGAAGAAGAAGAAGAAGAAGAAGAAGAAGAAGAAGAAGAAGAAGAAGAAGAAGAAGAAGAAGAAGAAGAAGAAGAAGAAGAAGAAGAAGAAGAAGAAGAAGAAGAAGAAGAAGAAGAAGAAGAAGAAGAAGAAGAAGAAGAAGAAGAAGAAGAAGAAGAAGAAGAAGAAGAAGAAGAAGAAGAAGAAGAAGAAGAAGAAGAAGAAGAAGAAGAAGAAGAAGAAGAAGATCAATAAAACCAGAAAAGGACGACGACGACAACGAGCAGGAAAAAAACGAAAAGGAAGAGAACGTTAAGAAAGAAGTCATAAACACCTGACAGCTTATGACCTTTAAAAACATGTCTTATCTCTGAATCTGCATACCATAAGTGCATGCTCCAACTTCTTGAATTAACTACAATGATGAAATGGGGAATCATACATTATTAATTAGAATTAATCCGCAATGAATGGTGAGCCAATGTGTCATTGCATTTAATTCACCTCTAATTTAAAACAGTTAAAAATGTATTAAAAAGCTTCTATTTCAGCACTGTATTTAATTCTTTTCAGCGCGCAAGTCCTGTCTCTTTCGATTATAATGTTTGTTACTTTTATACCCTGCTTTTAAATATTTTATGTTACTCTATTCTATTCGTTTTCATTTTATTCCTTTTTCTTTTAAAGTGAAGGTAATGTGTTCTGTGGGGGAAATTACGTGACAGAACTAGAGTTATTACGTGACCACAACATACTGACGTGGACAAAACAAGTATCCACTTGAGACTATAATCACATGTAGTTGTTGATAGCAAATGTCGCAATTACACCTGTAGCTAAGTATTGTTTTACTCCTTATGTTCCACTGTATAATCACGCTGAATACCTGATCAGAATTATCTCAAAATAAACATTTAGTCACCTTTCTGTGTTGATCACGATCGTTGCCATATAATCATATAGTCACCGTGATGAGTCGATCGTGATTGTCCCGTTTTCGTGTTTGTCATTATACACATACATATAATCACTTTGATGAGTTCATCGTGATTGTCTCAACACACACACACACACATACACACACACACACACATACACACACACTCACACGCACAAACACACACACACACACACACACACACACACACACACACACACACACACACGAACACACATAATTAAATTGACAAATCAATCACGATGGTCTCAACACACCGACAGTTACGTTGACGAGTCCAAAATAATTGTGTCTCAATCAATCAATCATGTGCCATGCCGGAAAGCGTGGGCGGTCATGATTCGCCATTTCACTCGATCACCAGAGTCGTGGATCAACTCAGTGTTCCTGTCTCGTCCATGCCATGTGGCCAAGCCATCCAGGTATTTTCCTCTCGGTCTTCCTCTTGGTCTGTTCCCTTCGATCTTGCCAGCTGTCACTAAGTTCTCCAGTCCATTTCTTCTCATAACATGTCCAAACAATTTTGACTGTCTACGTCTAATTTCTCTAATCAATCTACGGTTTTCATTTGTCTCTTGTAGTACTTGGTCATTGGTTTTTCTATCTGTCCATGGTATTCTTTGCATTTTCCTCAGAAACCACATTTTTGCAGCCATCAGAAGTTTTTCAGCTTGACTGCACATTGTCCAAGTTTCACTTCCATACAAAAGAACAGGCTCTATGTATCCCCTCAACACTCTTTTTCTCGTTTCAATTGACATCATTTTATTGGTCAGAATGTTTTTCATCTTGCTAAAGGCTACTTTCGCAATGGCGATTCTTGTTCTAATCTCTTCAAGGCATCTGCCATCAGATGTTATGACTGTTCCGAGATAATTGAACCGATTCACTTGTTGAAGAATATTCCCATTTACTTGTATATTACATTGTGGTACTTCGTTCTTCCTAGTGACGACCATAACCTGTGTCTTCCTACAATTTAATTCCAACCCCAGCTGCTCACTGTGTACAACCACAGCGTCTACTAATTGTTGCAGATCCTGTGCATTGTCTGCAATCAATACTGTATCATCCGCATATCTAATGTTATTTATGTTTCGTCCTCCAATGCTGATTCCATTTAGGTCTTCTACATTTCTGAAAATATTTTCACTGTATAGGGAAAAAAGATCTGGAGACATTACACATCCCTGCCTAACACCTCTCTTAATAGGTTGGTATAGTCCTACTTCATTATCAATCCTTATGGCAGCTTGTTGTTTCCAATATATGTTTTGTATAAGTGTAATGTCTTTCCCCATCAATTTGTAGATCTGCAAGCATATCCACAATGTTGACATGTCTAACTCTATCAAAAGCAACACAGACATATATTCACTTTAATGAGTTTCTCGTGGCTGTAGGGAGTTGATTACATTAGTCCTACCATGTATCTATAACTAAGTTGTCATGTTCATACATCACTCCTCCCTCTTCCTTTAAAACATAGAATCCACATGGGACGTGCTGACCAGACATGGCCACACGTAAGCGTCCAGCAGCAGCTGCTGGTCACTTCAGCTATGTCCAGAATATGACGCTTCACTACATCCCTGCACGAGACTGACGTGCCTGCGACCTGGCCTGAACCGTTCATTCCATTCCTCTGACACTTGCTTTCCACGTCGATATTTTCTAATTTGCCGTCCAGTATTCTCTCGATGATTAGGTCAGATCTCATCCACGCTGAGTCATAGCTCCGGAGTTTCTGTGTCTCTCCCAGCTGAAACCTGACTCCGCATTCCTGTCTTACATCACAGATGAACATACCACGCCAGCGCTCAATTTCGTTATTGCGTTGTTGATAAATAATGGAGATGCAACCAGCGACGCGAGCCGATGAAACCCAATATGTTTTGTTAACTTATTTGATTATTGTCAACAATACAATCAAAGAGACGTTGAACCATTCTCTGTTTCCCCATGCCTTGTGTCAGAGTTCGGTCAAGCTGGCACAACATCATTCGAACAGAGTAAATTCTATTTCAAAAGACAGATTGCGTTTCTT
This sequence comes from Cepaea hortensis, assembly GCA_963921405.1. Taxonomy (NCBI): domain Eukaryota; kingdom Metazoa; phylum Mollusca; class Gastropoda; order Stylommatophora; family Helicidae; genus Cepaea; species Cepaea hortensis. The sequence continues at coordinate 78,697,376 of OY992884.1, read as the reverse complement.
GGCGATTCCGTGACACTTCGCGAACAGAAGAAAATGCGAACAGAAGAAAATGCGGCACATTATTTGCCCAGTGCTGGACACATTAATAAATAATGAAAGAATATGCAGATTACACTCATGTCAAACAAATAATTACAGTCAAATATTGAATACTGGGTGTTAGTTAGAACAAATTTATTTGATATTGGGTGTTTGTCAGAACAAATTTATTAGATATTGGGTGTTTGTCACAACAAGACTATGGGATACTGGGTGTTTGTCAGTACAATACTATTTGATACTGGGTGTTTGTCAGATTAAGACTAATAGACACTGGGTGTTTATCAGCATAAGACTGTTAGATACTGCATGTTTGTCAGCACAAAACTATTAGATACTTGGTGTTTGTCAGAAAGCGACTATCAGATACTGGGTGTTTGTCAGAACAAGACTATTAGATACTGGGTGTTTGTCAGAAAGCGACTATCAGATACTGGGTGTTTGCCAATATACGACAGGACATATTCATAGTTATATGCGAGGCTATAAGGAGAAGAAATAACTATTCTGGGCCTATTCAAAGTTATATACCAGTATATATGGTGAACAGATAACTGTTCCTTCTGGATAAATTCATAGTTATATACCAGGCTATATGGTGAAGAGATAACTGTTCCTTCTGGATAAATTCATAGTTATATACCAGGCTATATGGTGAACAGATAACTATTCTGGACACATTGGCAGTACACAATTTTGACATACTGTCCCCCCCCCCCCCCCCCCCACATATCCTTTACAGGACATTGCAGTCAACACAAACATTTTTCAGCTGCTTTCGATGCCTTGGCAGTTTTACGTTCAGTAGTTTGCCATTGTTTTCTGAATGATTGGCTCACATACCCCCGCAAGTAACCAACGCGACGCGATTAGCTGCTGAATCTCGCGCAGCTGTGTTTCGTACGAGAGTATACGGGATTACGAACAACGTCCTTAACTCCTCCGCCAGGGAGACCGGCAAGTACAATGTTAGAGATAGAGAAATGTGAAGAAATATGAACGACTGAGCCAGCTGGCAAGGCACTTGATAATGATTATGTATGTAATCAATTTACAATCAATCAGTCAGTCAATCATGTGCCATGCCGGAAAGCGTGGGCGGTCATGACTTGCTATTTCACTCGATCACCAGAGTCGTGGATCAGCTCAGTGTTCCTGTCTCGACCATGCCATGTGGCCAAGCTATCCAGGTATTTACTTCTCGGTCTTCCCCTTGGTCTGTTCCCTTCGATCTTGCCAGTTGTCACTAAGTTCTCCAAAGATGAAAAACATACTGACCAATAAAACGATGTCAACTGAAATGAGAAAAAGAGTGTTGAGGGGATACATAGAGCCTGTTCTTTTATATGGATGTGAAACTTGGACAATGTGCAGTCAAGCAGAAAAACATCAAATAGCTGCAGAAATGTGGTTTCTGGGGAAAATGCAAAGAATACCATGGACAGATAGAAAAACCAATGATAAAGTACTACAGGAGACAAATGAACATCGTAAATTGATTAGAGAAATAAGACGTAGACAGTCAAAATTTTTGGACATGTTATGAGAAGAAATGGATTGGAGAACTTAGTGACAACTGGCAAGATCGAAGGGAACAGACCAAGGGGAAGGCCGAGAAGTAAATATCTGGATGGCTTGGCCAAATGGCATGGTCGAGACAGGAACACTGAGCTGATCAACGACTCTGGTGATCGAGGGAAATGGCAAGTCATGACCGCCCACGCTTTCCGGCATGGCACATGATTGATTGATTGAGTGACGACCATAAATTAAAATTACAATCAGTTTTCATTTATTTCTAGAATACCTGTCTCATTAGTTTTTGTCTGTCCGTCCATGGTTTTCTGAGTATTTTCCTCTTACACCACATATCCACTACCATTAGATGTTTCTCATGATATGAACACACACACACACACACACACACACACCCCACACACACACACATACACACACCCCACACACACACACACACACACACACACACACACACCCCCACACACCCCCCCCCACTCACACACACACTCACACACACACACCCACACACACACTATTGCATAGTCTGTTTCCATTGGTCTGTACCAGGCGGCAGCCACGTCACATGGAGGGCTTGAATCGATTCATGAGGGCACGTAACTCTGCAGGTCCATCAATTAACTTGCAGGCGACACAATCAAGCGATTGTGACAGGATGTTGCATTTATGTTAACAATGGACGGAAAAGAGATAAACACATGCCGTTGATGGCAACGATAATTACTTTAATAACGAAGTATTGTTGCAAGATGGCAGGCAGAACGGGAGGGCTGTACTGGAATTAGAGATAAAGTGCTTGTAGAGGCGATAAAGTACTAGAGCGGGCAATAGAGTACTAGCACAGGCGGTACAGAACTGGAACAGCCGGTAAAGTACTAAACAGGAGATAAAGAACACAACAGACTGAAGAATTCTAGAACCGGAGGTACAAAATTGGAGCAGTCGATAAAGTACTAAGCAGGATATAACGAATACATCAAACTGTAGGATACTAGAACAGACGGTGCTGTACTGGAACAACACATAACATGCTAGAACGTACGATAAAGTACTAGAATGTGAGATAATTAGAACGTGCGACAAACTACTAGAATGTGCGATAAACTACTAGAATGTGCGATAAAGTACTAGAACGTGAGATAAAGAAAAAGAACAGGCAATAAAGCACAAGTATAAGCGATAAAGTACTAGAACATGCGATAACGTACTAGAAAGTGCGATAAAGTACTAAACAGGCGATAAAATACAAGTATAAGCGATAAAGTACTAAATAGGCGATAAAGTACAAGTATAAGCGATAAAGTACTAAACAGGCGATTAAGTACTAGAACGGGCGATAAAGTACAAGTATAAGCGATAAAGTACTAAACAGGCGATAAAGTACAAGTATAAGCGATAAGTACTAAACAGGCGATAAAGTACAAGTATAAGCGATAAAGTACTAAACCGGCGATAAAGTACTAGAACGGGCGGTAAAGTACAATTATAAGCGATAAATTACTAGAACGGGCAATAAAGTGCACGTATAAGCGATAAAGTACTAAACAGGCGATAAAGTACTAGAACGGGCGATAAAGTAAAAGTATAAGCGATAAAGTACTAGAACGGGCAATAAAGTACACGTATAAGCGATAAAGTACTAAACAGGCGATAAAGTACTAGAAGGGGCAATAAAGTACTAGAACAGGCGACAAAAGTACAAGCTATAAAGTACTAGAACGGGCGATAAAGTAAAGAATAAATGATAAAGTACTAAACAGGCGATAAAGTACAAGTATAAGCGATAAAGTACTAAACAGGCCATAAAGTACTAGAACGGGCGATAAAGTACAAGTATAAGCGATAAAGAACTAGAACGGGCAATAAAGTACACGTATAAGCGATAAAGTACTAAACAGGCGATAAAGTACTAGAACGGGCAATAAAGTACTAGAACAGGCAACAAAAGTACAAGCTATAAAGTACTAGAACGGGTGATAAAGTAAAGAATAAACGATAAAGTACTAGAACGGGCGATAAAGTACAAGAATAAACGATAAAGTACAAGAACGGGCGATAAAGTACAAGAATAAAGATAAAGTGCAAGAAGGGGCGATAAAGTACAAGAATAAACGGTAAAGTACTAGAACGGCGATAAAGTACAAGCATAATCGATAAAGTACTAGAACGGGCGATAAATTACAAGAATAAACGATAAAGTACTAGAACGGGCGATAAAGTACAAGAATAAACGATAAAGTACTAGAACGTGCGATAAAGTACTAGAACAGGCGATAAAGTACAAGTATAAGCGATAAAGTACTAGAACATGCGATAAAATATAAGTATAAGCGATAAAGTACTAGAACGGCGATAAAGTACAAGAATAAACGATAAAGTACTAGAACGGCGATAAAGTACAAGAATAAACGACAAAGTACTAGAACGGGCGATAAAGTACACGTATAAGCGATAAAGTACTAGAACGGGCGATAAAATATAAGTATAAGCGATAAAGTACTAGAACAGGCGATAACGTACTAGAAAGTGCGATAAAGTACTAGAACAGTGATAAAGTACAAGAATAAGCGATAAAGGTAAAAAAAAAAAAACGAAAACTAAGCGATAAAGTACAAACCTTAAGCGATACAGTACAAAAACTAAGATGTTTTAATTTTTCTTTTCTGTTTTTCTGTCATTGTCCAGGGTTTGGCATTGGTAGCTGTCACTTATTTTCCCGGGAGGAAAGTGGAATCAACAAGCACATCTTCAAGATTATTTTCTGTTGGAATTATTGAATGACTTCTGTCTACACTCCTCCCTTCTGTCTTCCTTTCCATATATCTATTCCTTTCTCTCTCTCTATTATTCCCTCAACACATACTCCGACAACAGTTCCTTTCAACGATTAATAAAATATTTATTAATAAAAACTATGTCTGGTGTATGTATGGACTGTGTAAGCGTAGTTGATAGTGTATTCTATTGTTGGTGCGAGACTGAACTCGTAATGTCTATCAGCGGTGTCACATCTCGCCCAATCATTCCGCAAAACCACAAGACAGCACATCAAACAGGAAAGCTCTCACCCTGGATGATCCGTATGCTTGAGTGAAGGTAAATCCGTTATTGACCGAAACAAAACTGTTCACCACTGGATCACCGTACAGTATTAATATTCCAGTAAGTTTATGAATTCGCCCGAGTCTGTTTCATGAAAGTACTTATTCAACACCGAAAACTACATCACCACAGTTCAGCAGATTGTCTCTATGAGTAGCACTGTTTTGACTTGTCTATTGTTTCTTAATTATGCGTCCAAGACGTATGTAGTTTTATTTTTCTCTGCGTTCTGCAAACTTATATTTCTTTTTCCATTATTACTGTGGTTATCTAATTATTCTTTGCTTATTCTTCAACGTTCCTTTAAAAGTATGTTTATTTCGTATAGACCTTGTATAGGTTGTTCCTTGGTTATTGAGGTATTTGCTCTCCTCACAAATGAAATGCCTTGAGTTTCTCAACCAAGCTTTTCCTGTACACAAGAAGTATGTGTCTATCTTCTCTGATGTATCCGGATGGGATGTGGAACCTGTGAGAAGTATATCAGATCCAGTGATAAGCGTCTGCCACTTAATACTACTTATGCAAGTGTCCTTCTCCAGCCATAATGACAAGGCTTCCGAAGTAAACACCCACATAAGACATATGAATTCACCAAAGTCTAAACTATTCACTAATAGAAATCAATGGTAAACGATATGCACACACATCTATTTTCCTATGCTAAAACTATACTCTAATATTAGTTTTACCTTATATATATATAGAATTAATGTAAGTCCCCGAATCGAAATTTATCCGCACATAAGCACTCTATCCCATTGTAAGGGAGGATATTTCTTTTCATTACGGGACACATAAATCCATCTTTCCGTCCAGTTTCGAACACACACTAAACAGAAACCCCATGTTCTGCTATTTATAACGAGTGTCCAATCTTCCGGTGATTGTTTGATCTACCATCCTCAACCCTCATCTCTTGACGTATCCTGCCCATCAAAAGCGGTGAAATCACGTAGTGGTTAGTTGTTCGTTTCTCTCCGTTGTCCCGCTGTTCCTCCGAGTTCCCCGTACGCTGATAATTCAAAGCATTCCCCGTTCATTTTTCCTCCACGCGATTTCCCCCGGTTCTCCGTGTCCGTACGATCCGATCGTCAGGCAATGAACTTCTGCAACACCTGTATCCTATTTTTATATTAGTAGGTCAATGATCTTTACTTTATTCCTCCTCTCAGAATGAAGTACACAATTGTTAACCCTCCTCCATTGCATTTTGATCTGTAAGTTATCAAGGAATCACTAAACTGCAGTTTTTCCGTGACTCTTAAGAGAGTTGACCGCGTCGACTCTTCATCATTGTAGTTTTGATTCCTATGATCCTCCAACTTATTCCTCTTCCTCTGTAGTTGGATGTCTAGATAAGAAATCTGCTCCTACATTCTCCTTACCAGAGATGTATTCCACTGTGAAGTCCTGTTGCAGCAACAGCGTCCATCACATCCACCGTGCGTTGAGCTTCTCTGAAGTAGCTATGAACCTCACGTGTTGATGATATGATTGGATCCTCACATGGATCAGCACCTCATCCAGTAGGCGACCTCATAGACACCCTACCATACTACTCATGATCACCATTAGTGCTGGCACATCGCCCCTGTACGTTCAGTCGACCTCCTTTCGACTGGCGTAAGCGATGGCTCACAATACAGACGGATCGTCCCATCCTTACTGTAACACTGTTTCCATATTCTCTTGGTTTCCCCTGGCTTTTCCTCTGGGGATGTTCCGCCTCGTCCGCGTTGGACCGAGTCGTCTTTCCCAAACCTCCTGAACTTTTGCTTCCAGGACCATCTTGGGCGATATTGTATCTGGTCAGCCAATCTTCGGTTGGAGTCCTGGGTATTTCTCGCCTTTCCCGACGTTACCCACCCCTTCTGAACTTGGTTACTCGTAAAAGTTTCCCTCTTGTCCTTTCCCTGACGTGTGATTTCCCTCCTCCTTTCCTTGGGTAAATCTGACCTATCACGTACTGTCCCATAGCCCCTCCTATGTTGTACTGGCGATCTCTGGTCTTCGTCTGGACTGGTAAACTTTGTCCCAATGGCTGCCATCACCATAAAGTGCGAAGCTTTGCTCCCGGATCTCTCCTCATATTTCCTAATGAGATGTCTAGGGAGATTTTTCTGCTCTTCCCCGATCCGGATTTTGTAGATGTTCTTGGACACCACCTTTTCCACAGGATAAGGTCCTTTCCATCCTACTTGGAGTATATTGGTCTCTGCTGGACCCCACACTTCCACTTTGTCTTCCACTTTAAGAGCTATTTTACTCTTAGTCCGCTTGTTGGGTGGTGCGTTCTGGCACTCCGAACAAGACTTCAACCACCGGCGTACATCTCCGGTCATTCCTGGCCAGCAATAATGGCCGGAAATCTGTTGCAATGCTTCTCTGACACCCATATGTCGATTCACGCCTATGATGTGTCCACTCTGAAGAATGTGAGGACGGTGGGTCTCTGGAACCACCCACTGCTCGTGCAGATTGTCTCCCCTCCCAGCTCTCCGATAGAGTAGTCGATTCTTCAGAAAGTACTGTCCCCGTTCAGGTGGCTCAGCACTTCTTTGCAGCTTCCTGTAGCAAGGACGCAACGTAGTATCCTTCCTCTGGGCAGTATGCAATTCTCCTATCCCTGAGTTGTCGCATAGTGTCTCTGCCTCTTTTTCCTTCCCTTGAGATCCACTGACTACTGTTCCCTTGTGGGCTGGCTGTTTGGGCATCCCCAAAAAGACATATTTTGTGCCAATGATCATGGGAAATAAGGAGTCAGATAATACAGCAGCTGGAATAATGCCCGTGACGTACCTCGATTTAATCTCCACCTTGGCGATTGGCAGCGTCATGCTAACAGCACTCCTCATTGCCGGCTGTATTTCTATGGTCTCCCCTGTAAGTTGGTCTGGGCTTACCAAGCTGGCGTCCACCACCGCTTCCCCATCCAAACCGGTATCGTAGAGACAAACAACATGCTGGCCATTGACTTCAATCAGTTCAACCACAGGTGATCTCTCTTGGTCCTGAGTGTCTTTCATCTCCTTGACCGTTTCCTTGCCTTCCTCTTTTGATTCCTCGAGGTTGGTTATGCAATTGGCGTCTTCTGCCTTGCATCTGCAGTCCACAGTATTATGTGTTGTCGACTGGCAGTGTGTACACCATGTTCCCTTCCTAGGTTTTCGTGTGTCCTTTTTGTTCCTAGCTCCTTCGCCGACCTCAGCCTTGTCTGTGATCACCGTCGTAGGAATCACTTTGCATGCTGCGAAGTAAGAACATTTAGGTTTCGATCTGCAGTCCTTCGTGTTATGAGAGGGCACCTTGCAGAATGAACACCACTTCTCGGACCACGGTCGTTTAGCTGGAGAATTCGAGGTGTTCTGGTTTCCTTCCTTCACCTTCTCTGAACTCTCTTCTGTGTGCTTTATATAAGGTTCCACTTTTTCTCCTTCCCAGTTCTTAGGTTTCTTTTTCTCTTGTTTCTCCTGACCTTTGGTTTGTGTACTAAGTTCCGCAGCCTCCCCATGTACCTCTACGAATCGTTCCGCCAGCTTATTCACAACATCAATCCGTTCCGCCCCTTGTTCTCCCAAGAAGGTTCTGAGAGGTTTCGACATTTGTTTTCGCATCTGGTTGACCACCATCATCTCTTCGAGACTCTCATAATCCCTCTTGAATTCTGCCAAGTCCATCCATTTCTGGAGATAGGATTTCAGCCTCAGACTGTAGGCGGCGAATAGCTCTCCCGGCTCTCGTCTAGACGATCTAAACTTTTTCCTATACGTTTGTGCTGTGACCTCATAATGCTTCATCAAAGCGGCTTTTAATTCCTCGTACTGATTTTCATGTCCTGGTGGTAGGCGTGTGTAGACCTCGTACCCCGAACCACGTAAGGCCTGGGATCATTTAAGAGTACATCGGCTTCTATCCAGTCCCATAGCGACTGCCATAGCCTCGAATCGATTCGCAAAGTTGTCAAATTTTTCTTTAGACTCCTCATAAACAGCTAAGAGAAACTTCATTGCATGGTAGCTAGATCCACTCATGTTGGTTGAACCATGTAACGATGATCCGCCTTCCGCGCCCTCTATCTCTCCCTTAGTTTGTGTTTTGAGTTCTAACTCTTTCATGCGGTATTCATGTTGCCTCATCTTGTCCGCCTCTTTAGCTTGCAACCTCTTGTTGTACTGTTCCATGCCAAGTCTCTTGGCCTCTTGTTCCATTACTAGTCGCTTGGACTCCTGTTCCATTACTAGTCGCTTGGACTCCTGTTCCATTACCATGCGTTTCAATTCCAACTCGGCCTTCCGATCTTCTCGTTCTGCTTGACGAATTCTCTCTCTCTCTCTCTCTCTCTCTCTCTCTCTCTCTCTCTCTCTCTCTCTCTCTCTCTCTCTCTCTCTCTCTCCTGTACGTAATCCGTTAAGTCCGTACCAGATAAACCAATTTCCTCTCCGTTTGCCCTCAGTTCTGCTGTTGTTAGTTTAGGAGTGGCCATATTAAAGAAGGTAAGACAGCAAATAGAGTACAGACACTTCAAGGCAGTAAAGCAATACTCACTATAGAATTATATTCTACCTAGAACCTATATCATTTATCTATGTCTATCCAATATTATTAATCTACGACACAGCACAGTACATCACAACCACTCTCTCATCCACAAGAGGAGATATAGGATAAAGACTTATGTAGATTTGTGACCGTGTGACTAGGTATGTAATGTGTCTTACCACCTATCCACATTCACTCTGTCTGGACTTTCTCACCGTAAAGTCACCAGCATTAATGAAAAGTTTCTACCATAACTGTAATGGCACCATATATCCAATGGACGTCCTTCCATTAAAAGTCATCAATGTATACTTATATTTATTCCAATCAGTATGTCCCAACATGCAGGTACTCCGCTATGCCTGTGCCAATATGCAGGTACCCCTCTATGCATATGCCCTGTTATTCCTCCAGTTCATGTGGGTATTATGTAACTACCTCGCTGCTCCACCAATTATGTCACTTATTTTCCCGGGAGGAAAGTGGAATCAACAAGCACATCTTCAAGATTATTTTCTGTTGGAATTATTGAATGACTTCTGTCTACACTTCTCCCTTCTGTCTTCCCTTCCATATATCTATTCCTTTCTCTCTCTCTATTATTCCCTCAACACATACTCCGACAACAGTTCCTTTCAACGATTAATAAAATTTTTATTAATAAAAACTATGTCTGGTGTATGTATGGACTGTGTAAGCGTAGTTGATAGTGTATTCTATTGTTGGTGCGAGACTGAACTCGTAATGTCTATCAGCGGTGTCACATCTCGCCCAATCATTCCGCAAAACCACAAGACAGCACATCAAACAGGAAAGCTCTCACCCTGGATGATCCGTATGCTTGAGTGAAGGTAAATCCGTTATTGACCGAAACAAAACTGTTCACCACTGGATCACCGTACAGTATTAATATTCCAGTAAGTTTATGAATTCGCCCGAGTCTGTTTCATGAAAGTACTTATTCAACACCGAAAACTACATCACCACAGTTCAGCAGATTGTCTCTATGAGTAGCACTGTTTTGACTTGTCTATTGTTTCTTAATTATGCGTCCAAGACGTATGTAGTTTTATTTTTCTCTGCGTTCTGCAAACTTATATTTCTTTTTCCATTATTACTGTGGTTATCTAATTATTCTTTGCTTATTCTTCAACGTTCCTTTAAAAGTATGTTTATTTCGTATAGACCTTGTATAGGTTGTTCCTTGGTTTATTGAGGTATTTGCTCTCCTCACAAATGAAATGCCTTGAGTTTCTCAACCAAGCTTTTCCTGTACACAAAAAGTATGTGTCTATCTTCTCTGATGTATCCGGATGGGATGTGGAACCTGTGAGAAGTATAACAGATCCAGTGATAAGCGTCTGCCACTTAATACTACTTATGCAAGTGTCCTTCTCCAGCCATAATGACAAGGCTTCCGAAGTAAACACCCACATAAGACATATGAATTCACCAAAGTCTAAACTATTCACTAATAGAAATCAATGGTAAACGATATGCACACACATCTATTTTCCTATGCTAAAACTATACTCTAATATTAGTTTTACCTTATATATATATAGAATTAATGTAAGTCCCCGAATCGAAATTTATCCGCACATAAGCACTCTATCCCATTGTAAGGGAGGATATTTCTTTTCATTACGGGACACATAAATCCATCTTTCCGTCCAGTTTCGAACACACACTAAACAGAAACCCCATGTTCTGCTATTTATAACGAGTGTCCAATCTTCCGGTGATTGTTTGATCTACCATCCTCAACCCTCATCTCTTGACGTATCCTGCCCATCAAAAGCGGTGAAATCACGTAGTGGTTAGTTGTTCGTTTCTCTCCGTTGTCTCGCTGTTCCTCCGAGTTCCCCGTACGCTGATACTTCAAAGCATTCTCCGTTCATTTTTCCTCCACGCGATTTCCCCCGGTTCTCCGTGTCCGTACGATCCGATCGTCAGGCAATGAACTTCTGCAACACCTGTATCCTATTTTTATATTAGTAGGTCAATGATCTTTACTTTATTCCTCCTCTCAGAATGAAGTACACAATTGTTAACCCTCCTCCATTGCATTTTGATCTGTAAGTTATCAAGGAATCACTAAACTGCAGTTTTTCCGTGACAGTAGCATAGAGTTGACAGGAAGAGTGTGTTGTAGAGTGCTTTTGTTTTTAGTATCTACTGATAGGTGTTTGTTCTTCCAATTTGACTTGCTGCCTCAGATGCACGGTAAAATCGAAGGCATTGCGGTCACCCAACAACACTTTGTTTGACAGGGAATGGGTTTAAGCATTGCTGGAGAGTTAGGGAAGATTCATTTTGTATGGTTGTGTGTGTGTGAACTGGCATCAAAGTTAGACTGTTGGGTGATCGCCAAACTATAGAAGTTATCAGGTGACAACATCACGTGATGTTTACCAATTTTGTTCACCCATAATATTGCCGAATCATTTCAATCACCTATCAGCTTTAATTCCTGGACATTTTATTTCGTGACACCTGATTTGCTCGCCTATTGTGCCATCCTCCCGCTGCCTTCTGGATATGTCAATCATATATAGAAGTGCATCCGGTGGCGCGGAGAGAATCACGAACATAAACGCGCGTGTACACATACACACACACACACACATACACACACACGCACGCACGCACGAACACACACACACACACACACAGAGTTGCTCAGCCACTCATTCTCACGCACGCACACACGACAGTTGAGACTCAGCACTCAATGGATTGGAACAATTACTGCCATTAACGCCAGAAACTAATTGGTCTATTACCCCATCTAGACAAATAGTCTGGACGTTTATTCACCGGGGATTCCCGACTTGTTTTAGCACAAACAATGGAGATTCCCGCTGGTGTTTACCCAGCTTCAGAATTATTGCCACCATGGACAAAAGTGTTTACTCTAGACGTCTAAGTAGGCTTGCAGAACAATGATTGTTCCACTAGCTTCTCCCTGTATCATTTGATTAACATTGAGTTCATCTCCCGCTGTTGGAGATAAATGTGAAGAATAAGAACATGGCTTTCAGTTCTTCATCAACCATGAAAGAATGGCCATCTAGCTAAACAATGAAACAATTGCTTCTAGAGATGACAAGAATAAGAAGATAGATTATGAAAACAATAAAATCAAAACAAATCAAATATTTTATCCACATAAACTTTTATACAAAACTACAGGAGGCAAAAGTCAAAGGTGAGCGAAAGGTAGGCAGGCGGCGATACTTGTGGTAAGATAACACAAAGAGATGAACAAACAGCCGCTTGGCCGGGATGTACAGCAGAAGGAGAAACATAAAATATCAGAGATCCACAGCAGTTAGATTTTGATTCAGAGGTGATATCCTTTGATTCATTGCATTTTGTGTGTGCCAGGTGTTACATAAATCATTTAAGCCACAATTGCTTTTGTGACTCACTGAATTCCGGAACAATTTTTATTGAGCCTATTTACTTCTGTTTCTCTTTGACAACTTATAGTCTAAACTAAATAATGATTACATTAACTCCTTTCGATGAATGCATATATTATTCTAATGCAGGGACTGATTTAGATCGAGTTCAATTACTGAATAGTAAAAGTGTCCCGCATTTGTCCTGTAAACCAACTGACTATATCTTTCCTTCAACAAAGTGTCCCGTATTGGTCCTGTAAAACAGACGAAGACTATATGTCTTCTATTGGTATCATTGTATGCAAATTAGCATTCCTAAAATAATATAAACCTATGTAAGAGTCTAAAGTTACTGCCACTCCACAAACGTTTACTATTTATAAGGCCAAACTATTTCACAAAATCCTATATCGAAATGTTTCAAGCTACCTTTGGCCATTAATTTAAATATAACGCATGATATAGCGAACGACTAAACATACTACAAGTCTCAAAGCCTAGGATGGGCTTATACAAAACAAATTTAAAACATAAGTGATGTATAAATGAAATAATGTATGAGAGCAGAGAGATAAGAATGGCACAATGTCAGACGGGCCGAACGCCAAGTGCTTCACCCTATGAAAGTTCGTCCATTCATTCATTCCTCCAACAGTTTTCCCCTAGTTAATCTTGTCAAGCAACAGACTATATATACCCTACTACAAAGTCTCTCTTATGGTTCCTGTAAATCAACTAACTGTATCTCTCTTCCTTAGATCCTCCCCAACCCTAACTCAAGATTCCCCTGAAGAACTTGTTCACAGTTGGCAATGCCTCTTCCCTCATTAAGTTTCTTCTAATGATCCCGCTAAAGTTAAAGCAACTGGGTGTATTTCTCCCCCATCTCTCCGAAGCTCCTTAAGAGATTTTGCAAAATAACTGACTATATATTTTCATTAACTATCACCGTTATTCACAAACTTGCTGTGTTGACTCGGTCCATAAACTAGGTTTCCAGTGACTGCACATTGTTCAGGGTGTATTCTGGCCACCAAAACAACAGACCAGCGGGCATTGTTCGTACTGCCTTCCTATAGGCCAGTGATTCTCAATATGTAAGGTGCGTGGACCTGTTTCACCACATGTCAGAGTATCACTCCTGCCTTTTCCGACAGTAACTAGAAAGGTACGTCCCGACTTAATACAGGATTATATATATATATATATATATATATATATATATATATATATATATATATATATATATATATATATATATATATATTGTGTTTGTGTGTATGTGTGTGTTTGTGTGTTTGTGTGTGCCTGCATGTTACATAGAACCAGTTCTAACATATAGCTGCGAATCCAAAACAATTAGTAAACGATCGAAAGAAATCCATAGAAGTTGTGGTGTTAAAGAAGAATGATGAAAATTCCTTGGACATCTAAAATAAGTAATTTGGACGTTTTGAGGGAGGCCAAGATGCAGAGATAACTTATCGTAAACATCAGGTAGAAGCGGTCATTATTATTTGGCAACATTAGCAGAAGACAAAATCTGGAACATACTATAACAACTGAAGAGATTTGTGGAATAAAAAGATAAGGGAAAACGGGGAGAGAATTATTCTTGACAGTCTTGTGTCATGACACGGAAAAGGGTCAGCACTCGAAGTGATACATAACTCTGAAGATCGCAAGATGGGGAGAAACATATTCGCCCACGCCAGCCGGCAAGGCACTTGATGATAGTTATTGTTAATACATAGCCATCCTTGACTTGAGGAAGTAAATTACAAGGACCTCTGAAGTCGGAGTGCGTTCGCCTGATGGCGAGGGATACTGGTAACCATCATCAAATGCCATGCCAGCTGGCGTAGGCATTCATGACTCTCCACAGATCTCGGTCTTTGGTTTTCTGGAGTAACTACGCTGTTGATATTCCTCCGTGCCACCGTCTAAATCCATCCAGCATCTGCCTCTGCCTCTCTTTCCCTCGATCTTTCCAGTTGTCACGATGCTTTAGTTTCATTAGCCTTTTTCAAGCAGTCGTTGGTAGTTATTTGTACTTTGGAAGTTCAAGGAATTCGCAACATTCGTCGCAGGAACCACATCTCTGTTGCTTCCAATCTCTTCCTAATTTGTTCATTTACATTCCAAGATTCACAGCCATGCAACAAAACAGGTTCTATATAGCACTTCAGCACTCTCTTTCTTACGTTCAATTATAGTGGCTTATTGCATAAGATAGTCTTCATTTTTTGAAATGCAGCCTTTGCTTGCCCTATTCTGCTCTTAATCTCTGTTGTGCATCTTCCATCTGATGTTATAAATGCCCCTAGGTATTTAAAACTATCCACATGATGAAGAATTTTCCCTTCTATCTCTATTTTACATTTGGGTGTCACCTGTTTATTTTTTATATCGCCATTTTTACTGTTTTCTTGATATTCAATATGAGTGCTTTCTTTGCACTCTCTGTTACTACAATGTCCACACGCAAACATCAGTCCAGTGTACTAGAAGCAGTCAGTAGCTTGTGTATGGACTACGCTGGGTTCAAATCCAGTGAAGGAAAACAAATAATACATAGATATTTACCTATGTTAGTCTTATGTGAGTTGTATATTTAAAAGTAACAGACAAGTCTGGCAAATTTTACAATTAAAGTATTGTATTTATAACGGCCTTAACTAATTAAGTAGTTATGAGAAGTTATGAGAACATACTACACTGACTGTATCCAATAGTGACAACGACCAATGAGGTGATTTGTGTAGACAGGCCACGGAACATTGTTTGAGAACCCTGCTATAGACAGTAAGTGTATCATAGAATGTAGCCAGGAAGGGATTGCTCCCCTTCTCTGAGCTGGTGCTAAACACAACAGCTTCACTACAAATCATGCCCCTAATGTCTGCTTCAACCCGGCCCAGCTTCACTACAAATCATGCCCCTGTTGTCTGCTACAACCCGGCCCAGCTTCACTACAAATCATGCCCCTAATGTCTGCTACAACCCGGCCCAGCTTCACTACAAATCATGCCCCTAATGTCTGCTACAACCCGGCCCAGCTTCACTACAAATCATGCCCCTGTTGTCTATAATGCGCGCTCGCACTTGGCATTAGATCGTTCATTAACGTTCTATTTGTCCTTTCTGCTACATCATGGCTATGATATCTACATGGTGAATTCATCTGGAATGCCCAAACTTGACATTTTTTATATCTGTATCTCAGCTTCAGACGGTGTCGATTCTTCTTGCGAGAGTCGGAGGGAAAACAAGCCGGATCTTGGAGGTGGGAGTGCATCAAAGTCGGGCCAGGAGAAACCTGGAGAAAATATTGACATAGAAGACGAATATATCTTTTTTGAGGGCAGGGAGATTTTTCTCGAGCAAAATCGTGATTTCGGCCAGAATCGATTCTCTTAAATAAATAAGATCGAGCTTGTCATAATTCACAAATCCCTCGTCTGGTGTTATCGCACGCACAAATTTTGTTTAAAACTTGACAGATATCTTTTAACGTGTTTTTAACACAGATGCATTTTAACGTGTTTTTAACGCCGATACATTTTAACTTGTTTTTAACGAAAATACATTTTAACATGTTTTTAACAGATACAATTTAAAACATTTTTAAAACAGATACATTTTAACGTGTGTTTAACACGGATACATATTAACGTGTTTTTAACGCATACAAATGAAGATCATAAACTGATTAGAGTCATTAGACATAGACAGTCACAATGTTTTGGGCATGTTATGAGAAGAAATGACTTAGAGAACTTGGTGACAACTGGCAAGATCGAAGTGAAGAGACCAAGGGGAAGACCTAGAAGTAAATACATGGATGGCTTGGCCACGTGGCATGGTCGAGACAGGAACACAGAGCTAATCCACGACTCTGGTGATCGAGTGAGATGGCAAAACATGACCGCCCATGCTTATCGGCATGGCACATGATGGATGGATGGATATTTTAGCATGTTTTTAACATGGATACATTTTGAGGTGTTTTTACGCAGATACATTTTCACAAGTTTTTAACACAGATACATGTTCATATGTTTTTAACGCAGGTTGATTTGTTGACATATATATAATTAGAATTATAATCAGAATATCATCACCTGTTAAGTTTCTTGAGGAGGACTGGTCAAGCGGACGCCAATACCAAAGGTAGTTTTCTGTAGTTATAAAGATGGTTCCCCGTCGTCATCCCTTATACTGAAGTTCTGATATAATGTACACAACTGACGCAGTGGCTTAGGGAATAGTCAAACCGTTTCATGATTCCCCAGCATACCGAGTCGAGGGTTTGGAACAAGCCGCGGATGGTATGAGGCGTCGGTTGTTCAGAAAGCAGTATCAAACTACTGAACTAGATTGGCAGTAAATTATAAACAATCAGTACATCTGTAGCTGATCGAGGCGTCAAGTAAAATGTATGCAGCTAAAATGATCAGGACAATACAATATAACAATTGTCGACAACTGGGCTAGTTGGTGATACTGGGGCCGACATTAGGCATATGTCAGTTTAGCAATAGTCAACCAAATAATCACATGACAACTGGTCGAACTTGAACATAACGGTCACAAATGACTAAGTCATCCTTCAGGCTAGTATACATAGAAACCCGGTCTCCCCGGCGAAGGCGTTAAGGACGTTGTTCGTAATCCCGTATACTCTCGTACGAAACACAGCTGAGCGAGATTCGGCAACGGATCGCATGGCGCTGGTTACTTACGGGGGTATGTGTGCCAGTCGTTCAGAAAGCAATGGCAAACTACTGAACGTAAATCTTGCCAAGACATCAACAGCAGCTGAAAAATGCTGGTGTTGACTGCAATTTCCTGTAAAGGACATGCGACAAAAATACATAGAGAACGATGGATGCATTTAGTCCACCTCTTAATTCTTTCGAATACTGACGAACGACGAATATGCTAGTCCTCTAGTTATTCTGTGTTATAAAGGTCCACGTGACATATATTAATAGTGACAATACTCTCGTGGGATCTTCTTAAGGGGTGATTCCAGATGTCGCCGCCCACAGTGTTTGTGCACTAATGATAATTGAAGATTATTTTCGTACAAGTATAACTTGAATTCTTCTCTACGGAGTACTTTTCTGCCGAAGCAAAAAATGATTATTTTCATCTCAATGCAGTTAGTTAGTCGCGGTTCCAACTTCACGGCAACGGGTCGTCTCCATTATGCTCCATTCCTGTGGCAGTGAATATCAAACAAAATGCCCCTCACTTTTTTTTGTCTCTGTTACATATCCCTTACAGGACGTTGCAGTCAACACCAGCATCCTTCAGCTGCTGTTGATGTACTAGGCAAGATTACGCTCAGTAGTATACCATTGCTTTCTGAGCGACCGGCTCACATACCCCTGTAACAGCTGCGTTACTCACGAGAATATACGGAATAACGGAGAAAGACGTTAATCCCTACGCCAGGGAGACTGCCAAATGTGAAAAGTGGAACAGACAGGAGTCTCGCAAGCCAACAGCACGCACCGGTACACTGTGCCTTCGCCAGATTGGCAACACAAAAGTCCTCCACGAAAAATACAGTTCATCGTCGATGGAATCGTCAGTCACCAGAAATACTTAATTGACCCGGGTTTTATCCCACAATGTCCAGTCTCTTTCCACTGGGCAACCCGCCGAAAGCGCCTCATAAAGCATGAACTCCGTAGCTCCAGCGACGACTCTCATGAGACTCCTGAAAAATGCCCTCGTGGACCTATAAGGCAAACCAGTCAATTTAGCGACAGCCAGCCATTGCTACGAACATGCAGTTAACTGTGCAAATAACAGCGGATAGATGTAAAATACAACAACAGTGAATGCATAGTGAGAGCAACTGGAGGACACTCAGAACCCTTCACCATAAGATCTGGAGTACGACAAGGTTGTGTCCTGTCCCCTCTCTTGTTCATAACATATATAGACGACATATGTAAAGAAACCAGCCAAGCAGAGACAGCAAGAATACCGCATGGCGAGAACACAGAAGAAGAACCATCTGCAAATCTAACCATTAGAGAACTCCTGTTTGCGGACGACCAAGCACTAATAGCAAAATCAGAAGCTGAATTACAAGACCACATGAATAGTCTAAACGAAATGTGTAGGGAACATAACATGAAAATTAGCACAAGCAAAACAGAGGTAATGACTATAACTAAAGAAGAACAAACAGCAACAATTCACCTAAACGAACATCCCTTGAAACAAGTAAAGAGCTTCAAGTACCTAGGAAGTATAATATCATCAAATGGCAGATCAGAAGACGAGATCGAAAATAGGTGTAATAAGGCAAAATCAACTCATTGGACAAATGGCACCAATACTAAAGAACAAACATGTATCAATAACTACTAAGAAAGCACTTTACAACACAATCTTCCTACCAACTCTGTGCTACCAATGCCAAACCTGGACAATGACAGAAAAAGAGAAAAGAAAAATCACAACAACAGAAATGAGGTTCCTGAGAAGAATACTCAACGTATCAAGAAGAGATAAGATCAGAAATGAAGAAATCAGGAATAAAGTGTGGGATTAAAGCAGCACTAGATTTTATTAGAAAGCAGCAAATCAAATGGTTTGGCCATGCTAGTAGGTTACCAGTCAACAGCATACCACAACAAGCAATGATGTACAGACCAGATGGAAACAGAGGAAGAGGCCGACCACGTAAACGTTCGACGGAGGGAATAGCAGAGTCCATGGGAATATCGATATATGAAGCCCATAATCGGGCACTCTCACGATGTTTATACTTCACCTCGACACCGCAAGGTACAAGAGGAACATGATGAGATGAGATGAGATGAGATGTAAAAACATTCTACAAGAATCTCACAGCTCACAGTGTCGCACCAAGCACTCACTCAGTAGCAGGGCGTCGGAACCATGTACTACCAGTCCAACATGAGGAAAATGCGAATGCAAACTGTAGCCACAATCATAAAAACGGCAGAGGTCTTAACGGTGCAATGCCTAACCGCCATGTTGGGGACCGGAAATCCCCTCAATGCAGTAACTAGAGCCAGACGACATCCCGTTCCCACCAACTAACGCTCTGCACGGAAAACATTTTCAACGTGTTGGTGCTGGACAAAAAGTAAAATTGTTCAATATTCACGGCTGTTGCCTTTTTTTTAAAAAACATCTTAAGTGTATGTGGGAATAAAACATATCTTAACTTCACAACAAGCAGGATTAAGAAAGTAAAGATTCATAGAAGATCAAATAACCTATATAGCTTAGGAAACAGAGGTTGTCTTTCAAGAGAGCAAGCGCACATTAGCGATTGGTAGATTTAGTAACAACACATATTAGCGATATGGTAGATTTGGAAACAGCACACTTTAGCGGTCTGGTAGATGTAGAACATAGACACGATAGAGGTTTGGCAGATTTAGAACCAGCACACATTAGTGGTCAGGTAGATTTAGAAAATGTATATCGTAAAGTCTCCCCCGATGGTGTTTCCACCTTGTCGTTGTGGGGGAGCTTGAGTTTGAGAGCTATGGCGGCGGTAGCGAAGCTACCAGCAGGGCCTCCCAAGCCGGACAGGTCAAAGGGTAGAGAACAGACAAAGAGAAACACCCTGGTCCTCCAGGTTGGGGGTTGAAGCGTGGGGTTAACATCCCCACCTTTGTAAAAACCATTTTGTTACGAAACAGATACATGAGTCCCCGCTAATCACTGGTATCATGAAGGCTAATAGACTACAATGACTGGGGTATATAGAAAGAATGGAAGATAATAGGGAAACAAAACTCGCTTACACTCAGGAAATAAATGATCGTAGACCCCAGGGTAGACCAAGAAGACGGTGGAGAGATAATATATATACAGACCTACAAGCACTTGGAATCAACGACTGGCAAGTGAAGGTCAACCAGAGAGACGAATGGAGACGGATTGTATCTGCAGCAAAGAACCTCAATGGCTCGGAACGCTGAAGAAGAAGAAGAAGATATCATAAATTATGGGGGGGGGGGGGGAGGCTAAAATTGCGAAAAATGCAGGTGTGTGAGAAAATGTACATATAGATCAACCAGCACTTTGAGAACAGAACAGCCAAGCTGAAAGTGCAAGGACAAACCAGCAAGAAAATATTTGTTGCAACAAAGTGTTCCCCAAGCAAGAGTTACACCACCAGGACATTTTATAGTATAAATAGCTGCAGGGATGTGTAGTGCTATGATACAGAGAGGCGGCCACATCAGGCGGCACCGTAAGGGGGCTTCATAAGGGGGCGGCATTTTTAAGGAAAAATATGTAATAGGAGGCATTTCAAAGACTTGCATTATACTGAGAAAATCTACTGAATAAATGACATAACAGAATGTCCCTGTCAAAGTGCACACCTCCATCTATGCAGACGACTTAGCCTTGTCGACTTCTGAGGGAGCCAACAACAGGATGCGGCACGCCCAATTAATGCTAGAGCTATGATCAGAAACATGGCTGGTGAAGATCAGTGAGGGGAAAACATCACCAACAGTTTTTTTATCTCTCTCTCTCTCTCTCTCTCTCTCTCTCTCTCTCTCTCTCTCTCTCTCTCTCTCTCTCTCTCTCTCTCTCTCTCTCTCTCTCTCTCTCTCTCTCAAATAAATTACTGCTAACTAAGATATAGTTGAATGGAAAAAAATAGTGCGTCAGGAAGAAAACCCAAAATGTGGAAACACATCGAACAAGATCAAAGCAACAAATGGCGATCATGAAACATCTTGCTGGTACAACATGAGGAGCAGATGAGAAAGTTCTTAATAGGCTATACATTGAAGGTGTTGGGCGAGTCCTTGAGTACATAGTAGTTTAGGCAACAGTAGCTAAGCCACACCTTTATAAAGATATTATCACTCCAAAATCAAGGAATGCGGATCATAACTGGAGGCGTGAAAACATCTATTAATACATTGGAAAAGATAACATGTCTACAACCTATGCAAGGCAGAAGAGATAGCAGAGCTCAGCATCAAGCAGAAACATTTAAAAGCCGGACAGATGTACCAAAAGATTTAATAGTCCTGAAAGGGGAAGACTTAAGCGAAATAGCTTTGTAGAATCTGCAAACATTAGAACAGATCCAGTACACAGAATATAAACAGCTAAACCATTAATTACGAAAACAGCCTTCCAGCTTGGAGACAACAGCATCTGCCTGCGATGACAGACAACTATCCTGGTGTTCAGAATGAATTACAAAAAATAAAACACAACAATAAGCTGCATAGAAGAATATTACCCAAGCAGTGCCTGGACTCATGCATATACAGACGGATCAGTAAAATACTTAACAGAAAAAAAAGATGGAGGGATCCTCTTGAATCTAAAAAAAATTGGAGCAAAGAAGACCCAGTCAGTAGCTAATTGTGATATTCTCAAATAACTTCAGAGCAGAGACATGTGCTCTAAAATCTGCGGCAGAAATGTTGACAGAGAAAGATCAAGAGAAACAAACAGCTCACTGCACGGATGCGAAGTCAACTGTTTTAATATGGAAGAGCAGAAACAGTGCACAATTACAGACCAAAGAGCAGCTCTACATGAAGTAGGCCAGATATCCAAAAGAGGCGTAATGCAATGGATTCCTAAACATGGCAACCTACCTGGAAATGAAGACGCCGACAGATTAGCAAAGTAAGGCGGAAGATTACCTCAGCCTGATAAAGACATATCCTACTGTACTCGGCTCGAGATGATAGTGGAACTCTGCAAGAGGGCGCGGACTGTACGATTGGTCTGGAACCCTGGAAATGGTTCCAGTCCCAGTTTAAAAGAGCGTGCACAGGTAAAATGTGCCAATTTTTTTTAGCCCACCACGACAAGTTATGAGGCGACAATGCCTATAGAAAAGCCAGATATTTAGGGTTTTAGATGTTAGATTTTGCTGGGTTTTCGCTGTACTTAAGGTTTTCCTGCACTTATAAGTTTTTCACGATACTTATATTTTTCGCTGTACCTGTAATTTTTTCGCAAACCTACAAGTTTTTCGCTTGCCTTTAATGTCACTTTATTTTTGGTGTTTTGCATGCTTATATTTTTGCTGTTACTTAGTTTGGCTGATTTCTAAATTCTTAGCTGATGCGTGTATGGTTGCTGTTTGGTTAGTTAATAGTTTTCTGCATACCCCCGCATAACCTCTATGAGATATTGTTGATGCTACATGTCTGCATATGATTATTGCCTTTAGAAGTTTGATAAACAACATGATACTTGTGTTATTATTACTTTGCCGTTTAGTTGGTACTCTAATTATACAATCATTGTTGTTATAACAACCTTAAGAGTAATTGTCTAATTCCCTGTCGGCCCAGTTCTTAAATCTTCTTAACTTATTCCTTTACCATTCTTGTTAACCGAGGGTAGGGTCTCCAGATACGTGGGCATCAAAAAGAGGACATTATAATACAAAAAATAGGACAAAGGAGGACATATTGAATGTTTCATTTGCAATGTTCCAGATTAAACCCACAATCAGAACGATTTTATTACAATAGCTGCCAATAAATGTATTACTCTTAGTGAATCGATCAAGAAACAATCATAATAAAAAATAAATATAAATTCAATGGAGGCCTTTTTTTCAAAATGCTAACAATTAAATTAATTTAATTATATTAATTAAATTAATTTAAACAGCCGATTGTACAATTATTACCTTATAATCTTTATTAGTTACTCATAAAATATTTTTTAAAACCATAAAATATAAGAAAAGCCGGACATTTTAAACATTTTTAGCTTTGCCTTCCGGACGGAGAATATTAGGCTAAAAAGGAGGACATTTCCTCTTTTTGCTGGGACGTCTGGCAACCTTAACCAAGGCCGATGAGAGGTTCTCTCTCTCTCTCTCTCCTTATTCAGTTCCTTCTTTGAGCCTACACAGTCAGGGTCGCGCTCTTCTCTTCACATCACCGTAGCAGACGTAAGTGGTTCTTGCTCCTGTGTTCACCATTTGTTTCACTGTGATGATTTATAACAAGTAATTATAGAACCAAGTGGAAATCAGAGCATCCAGGTCACCAGAAAGATCATGTATGTTACCAACTCATCCGAAAAGAACAAGTTACAGTATTCAAACTACGGACAGGCCACATCAGACTGAAATACATGTTTTTTTTAAAACAAAAACTAAATATAGGAGGTACTGATAAATGTAACTGTGAAACTGGTAAAATGACAACTAAACATTTGTTGCATGAGTGTCCAACATTTACAGAAGTGAGGAAAGTAGTTTGGCCTACACCAGCTTCATTTGAAGGCAACCTCTATGGGTATGTCAACATCCTTCGCATGACTGCTGCTTTCTTTGCATTACACTGACGACTGGGGGTGAACGAAGAAGCGGGAGAACGTGCTTTGTGTTATAATACTTAACCAGGCTGTCCCATGTGTTATAATACTTAACCAGGCTGTCCCATGTGTTATAATACTTAACCAGGCTGTCCCATGTGTTATAATACTTAACCAGGCTGTCCCATGTGTTATAATACTTAACCAGGCTGTCCCATGTGTTATAAAACTTAACCAAGCTGTCCCATGTGTTATAATACTTAACCAGACTGTCCCATGTGTTATAATACTTAACCAGGCTGTCCCATGTGTTATAATACTTAACCAGGCTGTCCCATGTGTTATAATACTTAACCAGACTGCTCCATGTGCTGCGATATAAAATGAAAACTTATGTCCCACAAGACATTCCAACTGGTTAAAATAAACTACTTTTAGACTTAGAGGCAATTTAACTCATGTTCAAACACACGTTGGATTGCTGCTCTATTTTAGGGCATGCGTGTCCTGGTGCCAGTTTTAACAACCTACACAACCTGCACATTAGAGCACGGTGTCTACCTGTCCACATGAGTATTTAAACACGAGTACCCAATGAGAAATAAAAAGATACATATATTAGATGCAAGGGTAGTTCCCAACATACGTATAACCACCGTCTATAAATCAGTTATTGCTACAATATGAATCTACAGAAGAAGAAAACAAAGATCATGCAAACACTATCATGCAAACACTATCATGCAAAGACGTATCATGCGAATTATTTAACTTAAACAATCTCAAACACGAGGCAGTGATGGAAAATTATGAGAAAGAAGAAAATGAAATATGTGTAAATCTACACATATAAAAACAAAATAGTGGAAGAAGAATGGCGGATACTCAAATCAAGTATTTTATACATTGCAAAAATAGCATGTGGAACTACGAATAAACGCACAAGGCGGATAAAGAAAATAACAAGTTAGTGGAACGCCAAGGTAAAGACAGCTGTAAAAGACAAAAAGGACAAATATAATCAGTGGGTGAAAAGCAAACAGGATTGTGATTACTTCGAGTATAGAATAGCAAGAAGACACGCAAACAGAATAATACAGAGATAAAAACAAAATGACTCGGAGGAATATGGAGAAACCCTAAATAAAAATTACAAGGAGGCAAATAGAAACGTCAACGAAAAGATTAGTGCAATGAGAACCAGAGCAGAACCCTTTGGCCCAACTGAAATAATTAACAGCGAAAAAAGATAACTAATCATCATCATCATCATCATCATCATCATCATCATCATCATCATCTTCCACTTCTGCCGTCAAGCGTCGTGGGGAGGAATAATTTGCGTTCCAGCTCCCGGTGGGCGGCACTGGATAGTCTCATTCCGTGTAGTTGTACAATGTCTCTAATGTCGTCTTCTTGGACGTCCTCGTTGTCTTGTCGCAGATGATCTTTGACGTAGGGCCAATGATGGTAGTTGCTGATTTTGCATTCTAACGTCATGGCCAAACCACTTGATCTTCTGTCTTTCAATAAATGTGGCACAAGGTGTTGATTCCACAGTCTGTCTGATAATAGCATTTCTTACTCGGTCTCTGATTGTTAAGTTGGCAGCTCTCCTCGGGCATCTCATTTCGTAGGTGTTGATTTTACGAAGGTGTAATTTTGATAACGTCCAGGTCTGAGATTGGTAGCATAGGGTTGGTGTGAATATGCTGTTTATTATCTGTCGTTTTGCGGACATGGGTATAGTTGGATGTTTCAGTAAGGGTGATAGTTGATATGTAAGTGCACTGGCTTTTTGACATCTTATTTCAATTTCTCTGTCTAATCTGCCATCTTCTGTGATCATACTTCCAAGTTATTTGAATTCTTTAACTTGTTTCAGAGTTGTGTTATTTATCTGTATACTTAGTGGGCCCGGCGATCTGCCAACTCGCATGGCTGTATTTATGTTCATATTGTATTGTATCTCCTGCATGTTGAACTCAAATTATTAATATGATTTTGCAGTCTGTCCTCGTCGTGAAAGATAATAAGTGATCAAAAACAAATCCCGAAAAGATGGAAGCAGTACTTCGAACAATTATTCAACATTCCATCAGATGCCACAGGAAACCAAGAAACCGACACAGATGTCATCAGAGAATTAGAACCAGACATACCGAAAGAAGAAATTAGAGAAGAAGCCAGATTATCCCCATTGAATAAATCACCGGGACAGGACGAAATATCAAATGAACTAATTAAAAAAGCAAGAGAAGTGGAAACAGCATGGCTGCACAGAATATTTAACCATATTTGGATAGAAAAAAAAAGACACCACGAGACCGGGAAAGCGCGATAATTATCCCAGTTTGGGAAAACAAAGGCTGTAGAGTAGACTGCACACAATACAGAGGCATTATCCTTATTGAGTCATACTGGGAAAATATTTTGCAAAATTCCCGAGAACAGACTACGACCTACAATAAAACACCAGCTAAACAAAACACAATTTGGATTTAGGAAAAACAAAGGATGCGCAGATGCCATCTTTGCTCTTTGACAACTTTTGGAAACATTAGTCGAATTTAATAAATCACTCCACTTAGCCTTTATCGACCAAAACAATCTATTTAGTAGAGTAGATAGAAATAAGCTGTGGGAAATCCTTAAACAATATGGAGTGAGAAAACATCTAACAAACTTACGTAGAAGCTTATTTAACAACAGTGAATGCACAGTAAGAACACACGGAGGACACTCAGAACCCTTCATTATAAGATTCGGAGTACGACAAGGTTGTGACATGCTCCCTCCCCCCTTCTTGTTCATAACCTATATAAGCAGCTTATGTAAAGAAACCACCCAAACAGAGACCCTAAAAACACCACAAGAAGACCAGAACACAGAAGAAGAATCAACGGAAATGACACCATTAAAGAACTCTATTATGTAGTAGACGATCATGGACTAATAGCAAATTCAGAAGCAGAACTACAAGTCCACCACAAAAAGTCTAAACAACGTGTGTAAGAAACACAACGTGAAAAATAGTATCAGTAAAATAGAGGTTATTACTATAACCAAAGAAGAAACAACAACTAAGATTCAACTAAAAGAACCCCACCCCCTGAAACAAGTAAATGCTTCAAGAATATAGGAAATATAATATCACCAAATGGCAAATCAGAAGACAAGACTGAAAATAGATGCAATAAGGCAAACTAACTCACTGGACAAATGGCACCAACACTTAAAAAAAAAAAAAAAACAACAACACATGTAGCAATAGATACTAAAAAGCACTCTAAAACACAATCTTCCAACCAACTCTATGCTACTGATGTCAAATCTGGACAATGACCGAAAAAGAGGAAAGAAAAATTACAACTATGGAAATGAGATTCCTGAGAAGAATACTCAATGTATCCAGAAGAGAGAAAATCATAAATGAAGAAATCAGGACTAAAGTGGGGTCTACAGCTGCGCTAGATTTCATTAGAAACCAGCAAATTAAATTGTTCGGCCATATAACAAGCCTACCAAGTAACAGTATACCACAACAAGCAATGATGTACAGACCAGGGGGAAGCAGAAAAAGAGGCCGACCATGTAAACGATGGACAGAGGGAATAACAGAGTCCATGGGAATCGCAATCTATGAAGCCCATAAACAGGCACTCTCCCGCTGTTTATGCCTCACCTCGACACTACAAGGTACAAGAAGAACAAGATGAGACGAGACCCGTTGTTAGACAACAAACATTTCTCTCTTTCAGACAACAATTTCCCTTGCTACCTGGAACCATCTATTCCAATTATTGTACGATAACCGCTTCATCTTCATCGTGTACATTTGCCCAAGCCTATGATCGATCTGTTCATGAAATATATGGCCTACGCAGGAACATATTTTTGAAATAGCTCCCAAATTACATTAAATGTCTGCCCACAAAATTTTATTCAAACGAAGTACTTTTAGTCTGTGTTCAAACCTGATTATCTTCCACCATCTCACTATTCTATTTCTTCTTACTCATCTGCAACCTTCTCTTTTCCTACTCTTTTATATAATTCGCTTAAGATCGCTTTCATACGTCTTCAATATTCTAGTTTCATGAGAGTCTAGACCCCCAAATATTTTAACATTTAAATGTGCTTTCCAACTTTAAAGATGTTTTTCAAATGTTAAAATGCATACATATTTAGGCATTTTCTCATCTTTTGTTTAATTGCTAATTTGAATAACGAAGACATAAACAATAGATTAATTGCCTGGAATATTTCGCTGCATTTCGTCAGGTACATACTGCTTAAATCACATGACATGAACTAAAATAATTAAATAACTCCTCCAAGCTGAAATATACAACAATATGCTCATCGTTTGCATAGTTAGTTGCATAACCTTTATGAGACGTTGCAGTCAACACCAGCATTTTTGGATGTTTGGGATTTCTTGGCAAGTTTACGTTTAGTAGTTTGCTTTTGCTTTCTGAACGACCAATTCTTACCATTTTATAATTAGCAAGTTATTAGTGATTATAAAATCAGTGAGTTATTAGTGTCTAGAAATCAGTAAGCTATTAGTGTTTAGAAAAGTGATTTATTAGTGTCTAGAAATCAGTGAGTTGCTAGTATCAAGAAATCAATGAGTTATTAGTGTCAATAAATCAGTGAGTTTTTAGTGTCAAGAAATCAGTGACTTTTAGTGTCTATAAATCAGTAAGTTATTAGTGTCTAGAAATCAGTGAGTTATTAGTGTCTAGAAATCAGTGAGTTATTAGTGTCGAGAAATCAGTGAGTGTTTAGTGTCTGGAAATCAGTAAGTTATTAGTGTCTCGAAATCATCGAGTTATTAATGTCAAGAAATCAGTGAGTTATTAGTGTCTAGAAAATCAGTGAGTGTTTAGTGTCTGGAAATCAGTAAATTATTAGTGTCTCGAAGTCAGTGAGTTATTAGTGTCAAGAAATCAGTGAGTTATTAGTGTCTATAAATCAATGAGTTGTCAAGAAATTAGTGAGTTTTTAGTGTCAAGAAATCAGTGAGTTTTTAGTGTCTAGAAATCAGTAAGTTATTAGTGTCTAGAAATTAGTGAGTTATTAGTGTCAAGAAATCAGAGAGTTATTTTAGTGTCTAGGTATCAGTGAGTTTTTCTTATCAAGAAATCAGTAAATTGTTATTGTCAAGAAATTAGTGAATTATTTTTGTCAAGAAATCAGTAAATTATTATTGTCAAGAAATCGGTAAATTTTTGTTGTCAAGAAATCAGTAAATTATTATTGTCAAGAAATCAGAAAATTATTAGTGTCACGAAATCAGTAAATTATTATTGTCTAGAAATCAATGTCAAGAAAACCATTAACTTGTTACAACCTAGAAAATTAATATCTCGCTACTTACGTTTTTAAAGAAAACCAATAAGTTATTTTCTCTAGAAAATCAATAACTTGTTATTGTCACTAAATTCTATAACTTATTGTCTAGATAATCAGCAACCTGATACAGTCTACAAAATTAATAATGTGTTACTGTCTTCAATAACAATAACGTTTGCATCATCATTATCATCATGCGCCATACCAACTGGCGTAGAGGTTCATAAATGTCCACATATCTCCTTCATTGCTGTAACGGATAAATTATGTTGGCGATATGCCTCTCTATACCACCACACCAGTTCATTCAGCATCAGTTTTATCGGTCAGAGTCTTCCTCTTCTACTCCCGATATTTCGTGGAATAACTTGTTATTGTCACGAAAATCAATAACTCGTTAGTATAAAAAAAATATCAAAAATATGTTAAGGTCTAGAAAATTAATTGCAATGCGTATGTGCTTCTTATCCCGTGTCTGATCTCGATTACTTTTTGATTGAAAAATTCCTTTAGCTAGACAATGGCGTCGTTTGGAGGTGAGGGGTCTGGTGCGCTGCAATGTTCAGTGTTTCTTTTAAGCTAGTTGTTTATCTCATATCTGCCTTTAACTCGTTGTCCGCCGTGGGTGTCATTTATCACATATATTATTACTTTAGGGAGTGTTTAGCAAACGTTGGATTTTGTGTGTGTGTATGTGTGTGTGTGTGTGTGTGTGCGCGCGCTTGTGTGTGTGTGTGTCGATGAAGGAGGGTATGTGTGTATGTGTCCGAGAGAAAGAGAGAGAGAGAGAACGAACGAACGAACGAACGAACGAACAAACTTTATTTTCAAAGGGTTAAGAATTGGGCACGCAGGCCCGTCTAACATTTTGCCCTTCTATCACTCTCTTTCATACATTATTTCATTCACACATCATTCAAGGCTAACAGAGAACAGCAACAATATAAAAGATATGCATTATAAAGGCATGGGCAAAATGCGAACATCAAAACTACATGACACAGTAATATTAGATAATGGTCTGACACTTGTTATTAACCATGTGAAATATACTGGCTTACCAAAAAGGGACAGAGAGAGAGAGAGAGAGAGAGAGAGAGAGGGGGGGGGGGGTTGAGAGAGATTGAGTCATTGATATACATATGATGTGTGTGTGTGTGTGTAGATGACTGTTACACAGTCATTGTTATACATATGATAAATGTTACAGTCATTGATATACAGATAATATGTGTTACACAGTAATTGATATACAGAAGATTTTTGTTATACCATCAGAGTTATACAGATGATATTTGTTACACAGTCATGGATATACAGATGATTGTTACACAGTCATTGATGTACATATGTTGTTTGTTACACAGTCACAAATGCACACCTGATCTGCATACCTGAGATTTCTCAGTCTAATTATTCTCTTCCGTTCACCCCACCGCCTCACACTTCACGTGAGTTTCCCTAGCACACGTGCGGCAGTTGGTTATCAACGCGTCTCTTTGCGTACATTCTTTCGTTTTCCGGATCTGTCAGAGTGAATCACTATCAACTGATCATCATTCGTGTACGTAGTATTGTACATAGCATAGCTGTCTGTGGGGTTGCCTGAACACACACAGGCATGAAGCTTACACACTTGTGTTTACACCCCCATCGTACCACTGTACTAGATAAATATTCATGTAAGAAAACACATACATAAAGCGTACACACTTGTACTTGCAGCCCCATCGTTCCACTATACTAGATAAATACACATGTAAGACACACATGCGTAAATCGTACACACATATATTTACACGGCTATCTTACCAATGTAGCAGATAAATACACATGTACGACACACACATACATAAAGCTTCAACACTTGTCTTTACACAGCTATCTTACCAATGTACTAAATAAATACACATTTAAGACACACATAAACAACAGAAATGAGAGTCCTGGGAAGAATACTCAATGTATCAAGAAGAGATAAGATCAGAAATGAAGAAATCAGGACTTTAAAAAAAAAAGGGGGGGGGGGGGTTTATAGCTGCATTAGATTTTATTAGAAGGCAGGAAGTCAAATGATTTGGCCATGCAAGAAGAAGAGGCCGACGACGTAAACGATGGACGCAGGGAATAACAGAGTCCATGGGAATATCGATACATGAAGCTCATAAGCGGGCACTCTCCCGCTGTTTATACTTCACCTCGACACCGCAAGGTACAAGAGGAACATGATGAGATGAGATGATATGAGATACATAAAGCTTAAATACTTGAACTTACACAGCTATCTTACCACTCACTCACTAGCACCTTGCCATCTTTACAGATGATAGTTTGTTATATTGTGCTTAAAAAAGGTATAATACCTACAGCCTATGACGGGGACCAGGGATGGAGTTATACCTCTCAATAGAACAAAGCCTGGACTTAAATTGCATAGACTATGCGTTGTCTTATCTTCTTCTTCTTCAGCGTTCCGAGCCATTGAGGTTCTTTGCTGCAAATACAATCCGTCTCCATTCGTCTCTCTGGTGGACCTTCTCTTGCCAGTCGTTGATTCCAAGTGCTTGTAGGTCTGTACATGTATTATCTCTCCACCGCCTTCTTGGTCTACCTCGGGGTCTACGGTCATTTATTTCCTGAGTGTAAGCGAGTTTTGTTTCCCTATTATCTTCCATTCTTTCTATATGCCCCAGCCATTGTAGTCTATTAGCCTTCATGATACCAGTGATTAGCGGGGACTTAAACAGATCATAAATGTCTTTGTTACTTCTTCTTTTCCACTCTCCACTTTGTGTATCCCTAATGGGTCCAAAGATGCGTCTTAAAATTTTGTTCTCAAAGGTTTGTAACAAGGCTTCGTCTCCTTTCGTTGTACTCCAGGTTTCAGAGCCATACAGCACAACTGGTCTGATCAGTGTTTTGTATATTGTGATTTTGGTGTTACGAGATAGCGCCTTTGATTTTAGTAGATGTTGTAGTGCATAGTATATCTTATTTCCAGAGTTGATTCTAGTTTGTATTTCTTCCCTTATGATGTTGGAGCAGTTGAAGATCGTACCCAGGTATTTGTATGTTTCCGTTCTTTTAATGGTCATATTATCTATTTGTATGTGGCCAGAGTTTCTAGCCATTCCGTCTCTTGAAATTACCATATATTCTGTCTTATCTTGGTTGATAACCAGCCCCATCTGTTGGGCTTTTTCCTTTAAGTGAGTCAATATTTCCAATGTCTTTTGTTCACTTTGCCCTATAATATCTATATCATCTGCATAACCAAGCAGCTTGGATGTTCCTCCAATATCACATTCCTCCTTTACCTTCCTTACAACTTTCTCTAGAGCCAGATTGAAGAGTAGCGGCGATAGTGCATCACCCTGTTTCAAGCCAGATGTTATTTGGAAGGGGTCTGATTTCCTGCCTTTATATGTTACTATATTATAAGTATCTTCCATGCATAGTCTGGTCATGTTGATTAACTTCCTTGGTATTCCAAATTCCTGCATAGCATTCCATAGACTATTCCTATGGACACTATCATAAGCCTTTTTTAAAATCCACAAAAATGTTATGGAGATCTCTTTTATATTCCCAATGTTTCTCGGCTATTTGTCGTAAGATAAATATCTGATCTATTGTTGATCTGTTTTGTCTAAAACCCGCCTGGTAGTCACCTAATATGTCTTCTGAATATGGTTTTAGTTTATTTAGTAATACTGCGGATAGTATCTTATAGCTTGTGGACAGTAGTGATATTCCTCTATAATTTCCACATTGGAACTTGTCTCCTTTCTTAAAGATAGGTATCAATAATGACTCTTTCCAGTCATGGGGTAATTCTTCTGTCCTCCAGATTTTTATTATTAGTTCGTATAGCTTTAGATGTAATGCATGGCCACCTGCCTTTATAAATTCAGCAGCAATTCCATCAGTCCCAGTTGTCTTATTGTTTTTAAGTCGTGTGATTACATATAGGATTTCTTCAAATGCAGGTTCTTCAATTTGTGGTTCGCATGTTAGAACCTCTTCCTGTGAGAAAATGTTACTTGGAGCTTCACAATTTAGTAATTCAATAAAATATTCTTTCCATGTGTTGCACATTTCCTCATTGGTATTTATCATATTCCCATTTTTGTCTTTTAAACCATATGTGTTTTGTTGGTGCCCTCGTTTCATTGACTTCAGTTCTTTAAAAAATTTTCTGGATTCATTTTTCTGGTGATTAGTTTCCATATCTTTGATTATATTACTCATATATTCTCGCTTCTGCTGTCTGACTATTTTTGTAGCCTCTTTACATTCATTTCTATAATGCTCTTCCTTTTGGATGTTATTGATGTCATTTAACCATACATGTCTGGCATTCTTCTTCCTAATGACTGCTTCTTCACATTTTTGATTGAACCATCTGTTCTTTCTATGTGTGGTTAACACACCGAGACATTCTTCTGCGGTAGACTGAATTGTATTCTTGATGTTCAACCAAGTTTGGTCAATGCTTTCCTCCAAAGGGTTTTGCAGAGTTTCAAGTTTACATTTTATTTCATCTGTAAATTTCTTATCTTATCTTACTGGTGTATTATATCAACAGACATGTATTGTTTGCCTCTCATAACAGTTGAAGACACAAGTATAGACTAGACCAGTGGTTCTCAACCTTTTTTGGCCCTTGCCCCGCTTCACCATATTTTCAGAACGCCTCCCCCCCCCCCCTTTCGTATTTCCTACCTAAATATTTGGCCCGTGCTCCCCTTTACCATATTTTCAGGACGTCATTCCCCCCTTTCGTATTTCCTACCTAAAATCCCGCCCCCACCCCTACACAGTATACGTAATAATGGAAGCCAAATGTAATAGCACATACTAAAACAAGTCTAGATGTCCACATATAACGTGATTTGTGGGTCTACTTACTTTATAAAATGAATTTTAGAAGGGTGAGACGTACAGAACCGTACAGTATGAAGGGAAAAACAATATCAAGTAATCGGTTCTTGTATTAACGCGATCTGAAATCATCTTAATTTCCCCGCTGGAAACCCTAAAATTCCCCCGGGGGGGGGGGGGAATTCCCCACCGGTTGAGAACCACTGGACTAGAGGATGCACTTTTTTCGCATAGTTATTTGCAGGACATCGCTGTCAACACCAGCATTTTACCGCTGTTGTTGAAGTATTGGCAAGATTACACTCAGCAGTTTGCCATTTCTTTCTGAACGACCAGCTCACATACCCCCCCCCCCCCCGTAAGTAACCAACGTGACGCGATCCGCTACCGAATCTCACGCAGAGGACGCACTAGACAACATAAAATTAAAAGCTATAGTTGACGACCGGAATTCGAACTTGCCAAAAAAAATGACTTCAAATGACGAGAGTTTCGCTGCAGGAACAAATGTACTTCGACGCATGACCAACTAGTGTGTTTATTTATAAGATGTCTTAAGAACCTCAAAGGGTTCCCGAACTAATATGACTGTGCATTACCAATGCACTACAATAGAGTGCACGACACAACAGAAGAATGTACAGCTACCAGATCTTGACAAGTAGTCCCAAAGATCTCTTGTTTATTTCTTCTCATAACGTGAAAATACATTTTATTTTTTACTGTCTGCGTCTAATTTCTCCAATCAGTGTATGGTTTTCATTTGTTTCTGGTAGCACTTGCTCATTGGTTTTTCTGTCTATCCATGGTTTATCCTCAGAAATCACATTTCCTTTGTCTTTAGATGGTTTTTTTTTTCAGCTTGTCTGCTCATTGTACACGTTTCACATCCATACAAAAGTATAGGTTATATGTACTTTCAACACTTTTTTTTCTCTTGGCAATTGACATCTTTTTATTGGTCAGTATGTTTTCCATCATGCAATAGGCTACGTTAATAGCAAACCACCGAAAGTAAATTTGCCTTGACAACCGTAAACAGTCAATAAATGTTGGGGCTGACTCCGACGTCTTGTAAAATAAATGTTAACTGTTTATCTCTGTCCGACTACGTTATGGACATTAACGAGAAATCCGGATGCAACACGAATATTAGTATGAATACATGTATTCGTTGTGATCAGCATACAGAAAGCAAAAGCGCTCGGGCAACACTCACTCACTCACACTCATACACACTTATACACACACACGCACACACATACACACACACATACACACATACACACACACACACACACACACACACACATTCACGCACACAAACTCACACTTTATTTCACCCAGAGGAATACCCTTTGTGTAGCCGATATGGGCTGCCTGTTACTTTTAAGTTCTAGAAAAGAAGCCAGTATAATACAAACCAAAATGTTTGATTAACTTTCCTATAACTCAAACAAAAATCGAGGAGAGAAAACACAGCAAAATAAACCGCTTAATAAGATTTGGAGAATGATGTATGGGCAGACTCATTGGAAATCGATGGAAACAAACATTCTGTAATACAGAAATCACTCACAGCAAAATCCTGATGTTATTTTTCACTGTATTACACGAACAAGATGGAAATTGTCAGTTTGTATGCTTGATGTATATCGGTTTGTTGACGTAACAGGCACAATCCGGCCTTACAATTCCATGAGTGGGGAATGAAAGCAGCAGGGAAGACAAGAACGATAGTAAACTCACGATAGCGTGCTTGAGCACTGTTTGTTCTGGTACGTAGAAGCGTGCGGGAAAACATTACTGTATGTATTATATGTTCTGGCGTTATTACATACGATACCTTCCTTCCTCCTCTCCCATTCCCTCCTAATCCCCTTTTCCTTTCCCTTATCCTCCTCCTCCGCTTTCTTCTTCTTCTTCTTCTTCTTCTTCTTCTTCTTCTTCTTCTTCTTCTTCTTCTTCTTCTTCTTCTTCTTCTTCTTCTTCTTCTTCTTCTTCATCTTCTTATTCTTCTTCTTGATGTTGTTCTAGATGTGTCTACAGAAGAATGCCCATATGTTATGTATACGGATGTTATTAGCTTGCTTGCCGGATCCGTGGTCATGTAGTCAAAACTCCAACGAGACGGATGTTTAAAAGACTTTTACATAGACTCACAAGTCGTCGTGGTCTAAAGTAGATCCAGAAAATGTTGGGGAAAGTAAAGTTATATTGATTACATCACCCACAGTTGTACTGACTTGGTCTATACAAATCCGAGGCTAGCACCATATACTAAGACGTGTAAAAGGGCATTTATTTACGTACTTGTGTATTTAATTATTTAATGAATACAAGAAAGACAGTGCTGAAGTGCTATATAGAACTTGTTTTGCTGTATGGCAGTACATCCTGGAAGGTAAATGAACTAATTTGGAAGAACTTGGAAGCAACGGAGATGTGGTTCCCGAGACGAAAGTTGCGAATTCCTTGGACTGTCAGGGTAATTAACAACGACTGTCTGAAAGAGGCTAATGAAACTAGAACATTATATACAATAATGAAAAGAGACAAACAGCTTTCTTTGTTATGTGATGACAAAAGAGGCACTGGTGAACATTTCGAACACTGCAAAGATCATGGGGAAGAGTGGCAGAGGCAGACCAAGAATAATGATACTGGATGAGCTAAGACGGTGACATGGGAGAATATCATCAGCAGAATTGATCCAGGAAACTAAAGACCACGACCCGTGGGGACATATGAACGCCTACGCTAGCTGACAGGGCACTTGAGATGACGATGATCAAGTATTTATTGACTGATTGACTGACTGATTTAATTATTTACATACTTACTTATTGATGTTTTGACCTTTAAGTAGATGTTTGATTCTAGGAGTCAATGCCCAGTTCGCAATTCGCACAATCTGTGGCAGAGTTCAATAATATGTTCTGTGGTCTCTGCTAATAGACAACGTGTGATAGGGGTGACGGGACCAACTTCAGTCTGTGTAAGTGACTGTTCAGTCTATTAAGTGTCTGTTCAGTTTATGTAAGTGACTGTTCAGTCTGTATAAGTGACTGTTCAGTCTATTAAGTGATTGTTCAGTCTATGTAAGTGACTGTTCAGTCTGTGTAAGTGACTGTTCAGTCTGTGTAAGTGACAGTTCAGTCTATGTAAGTGACTGTTCAGTCTGTGTAAGTGACTGTTCAGTGACTGTTCAGTCTATGTAAGTGACTGTTCAGTCTATGTAAGTGACTGTTCAGTCTATGTAAGTGACTGATGTGTAAGTGACTCGTCAGTCTGTGTAGGTATTTGTTCAGTCTATGTAAGTGAATGGTCAGTCTATGTAAGTGACTGGTCAGTCTATGAAAGTGACTGGTAAGTCTTTGTAAGTGACTGGTAAGTCTATGTAAGTGACTGGTCAGTCTGTGGAAGTGACTGGTCAGTCTATGGAAGTGACTGGTCACTGTGTAAGTGACTGGTGAGTTTATGTAAGTGACTGCTGAGTCTGTGTAAGTGACTGGTCAGTCTGTATAAGTGACTGGTGAGTTTATATAAGTAACTGCTGAGTCTGTTAAAGTGACTGGTCAGTCTGTGAAAGTGACTGGTAAGTCTATGTAAGTGACTGGTCAGTCTGTGTAAGTGGCTGGTCAGTCTGTGAAAGTGACTGGTCAGTTTGTGTAAGTGTCGTTTCAGTTTATGTAAGTGAGTGGTCAGTCTGTGTAAGTGACTGGTCAGTCTCTGTAAGTGATCGTTCAGTTTATGTAAATGACTGGTCAGTCTATGAAAGTGACTGGTCAGTCGGTGTAAGTGACTATTCAGTCTGTGTAAGTGACTGTTCAGTCTATATAAGTGTATGTTCAGTCTACGTAAGTGTATGTTCGGTCTATGTAAGAGTTTGTTCAGTCTATGTATGTATATGTTCAATCTATGTACGTGTATGTTCAGTCTATGTAAGTGTTTATTCAGTCTGTGTAAGTGTATAGAGTATGTTTAGTATATGTAAGTGTCTGTTCTGTCTGTATAGATGACTAGACAGTCTTTGTGCTTGAAACTAATAAGGATCGGAATTTTGTCAACCATATATATTTAAATCTATAAAATATTTCAATGTTTTCTACTACTTCTGTTATTTCCAATATATTCCGTTATTTGTTGTGTTGTTTATTGGTAACATATTTTAACGATACACAATTCAAACTACGAAAAGGTCGCCGACAGTTGAAATAGACAGACGGGAGGTAGCGCAAACTGCCGAGAAAACATCTCAGTAAGGAAGAAAAGAAACCCGCAACAGTCCGTCCAGTGTACACTCTTCACTTACTATGAACACTGGCGGAGACCTTCCACTTCAGGATACTCCGACTGTAAAGGCGGAAACCCACAAAGTAAAGGCACACTATGAGATCAGCACCAGAAACCAGAAATAACAGACGAAAGAATCGCTATCCAAACATCAAGATACACTTACTCAACAGGAATAGAGACAGCGGCAACCCACCCACCTTGCAACCACACAACTAGAACTGAACGTTGAACAAGATCCAGGCAACTCTGTGCAGTACACGCCACATCTACATATGTTGCAATCATTCACAGACAGACAGACGCATGTTGCTCGTGCGACTGTGTCGTCATCTATCACTGTTAGGGTACACACGACGATGTGACAGATGACAGCAGATGCAGCTACTCTGGGAGCATTCCATTCACTTCAATGTGTCAGTTACTTCATGGTTTTGCTGCAGCCATATTAACCTCTTTATCTTGCCATTTTGTGAAGTTGTTAAACAGCAAATTATCAGACACGGTCTGCCAGGCTCACAATGCCATCCTGAATTATAATCGCTAACGTTTACCATTGGTCAGTAGTTTGTCTAATCATGGCACTGTCTACTAATGTTGTCTGATGATGACTGACACTGTACTAGAGTTGACTGACACTGTACTAGAGTTGACTGACACTGTACTAGAGTTGACTGACACTGTACTAGAGTTGCCTGACACTGTACTAGAGTTGCCTGACACTGAATTAGAGTTGACTGACACTGTACTAGAGTTGACTGACACTGTATTAGAGTTGACTGACACTGTATTGGTGTTGACTGACACTGTATTAGAGTTGACTGAGACTGTATTAGAGTTGACTGACACTGTATTAGAGTTGACTGGCACTGTATTAGAGTTGACTGGCACTGTATTAGAGTTGACTGGCACTGTACTAGAGTTGACTGACACTGAATTAGAGTTGACTGACACTGTATTAGAGTTGACTGACACTGTATTGGTGTTGACTGACACTGTATTAGAGTTGACTGAGACTGTATTAGAGTTGACTGGCACTGTACTAGAGTTGACTGACGGTGTACTAGAGTTGACTGACACTGTAATAGAGTACTAGAGTTGCTTGCTTGCTTGCGTTCGCTGGCTGTGAACTCCAGCGTGAAGTCCTATATGTCGGATGAATACATCCTATTGTCCAACATCAGTGTGATGTCATACCGGACTGATGTTTGCGAGAGTATCCGTTGACCCATGTCTGGCTTATTGGTGTGCAGACTGGTGGTTCCTCGCCATGCAGGCAGATACTCTCCGACTTTGGAAGAATCGTCGATCCTACTGATGTTAGCCAGGACCCCAAAGGGACCTGTTGCCCAGGATGCCAGACTAAGACGTGTTAGTAGGTCTTGGTCAGTATAGAACCTGCCCCTGGTGCCTTGGAAACACCTCTGCGTCCCAGTACTAGAATAGACTGACACTGTATTAGAGTTGACTGAGACTGTACTAGAGTTGACTGACACTGTATTAGAGTTGACTGACACTGTGTGAAAGGTGAATAATACTGTCTGAAGAAAGGCACTGAAATGGACATGGGAAAATGTCACAGTATCATGTAGCTTATCATAATAATAACCCGGTCGAAGACACACACAAATACACAGTAATTCACGCTCGGACAATTCAAATGTTTCTCCCACACTAGTTAATTAATTCCCTGATAGTTTAATCTCGGACAGTTTAAATGTTTCTCTCACACTAACGAATTCACTCCGGGACAGTTAGTTTAAATCTCTCTTAAATCAGAATGTTATTCATTTTTTTTTCCACATCCTGCCTTGAATGGAAGGAATGAAAGAATGTGTTAGAAGCTGGCTAGTGTTTCATGTCTCCTCTATTCCATACTTGACTCGCTTGTCTTATGGGAGTGTCCAAAGTCCTCATAACACCTACCCCGTTCAACCTCACACGAGAAGTTATATTAGGGTGCATCGCCTGGATAAGATTAATAATCCTGTGACCAAGTCAGCCAAAAATAGAATAACAGTTGAAAGGTGATTATTATGCGAAGAGGATATGTTCCCCCATAAAACCCCATGACTTTATATATCAGATTATTGTGCACAGAGGATATGTTCCCCCATAAAACCCCATGACTTTATATATCAGATTATTGTGCACAGAGGATATGTTCCCCCATTAAACCCCATGACTATATATATCAGATTATTGTGCACAGAGGATATGTTCACCCATAAAATCCCATGATTATATATCAGATTATTGTGCACAGAGGAAATGTTCCCCCATAAAACCCCATGACTTTATATATCAGATTATTGTGCACAGAGGAAATGTTCCCCCATAAAACCCCATGACTATATATATCAGATTATTGTGCACAGAGGATATGTTCACCCATAAAATCCCATGACTATATATCAGATTATTGTGCACAGAGGAAATGTTCCCCCATAAAACCCCATGACTTTATATATCAGATTATTGTGCACAGAGGATATGTTCCCCCAAAAAACCCCATAACTTTATATATCAGATTATTTGATTGGCCTCTGGTATTCTGGTGAAGGGGTTACAGACGCAGTTCGTAATCCTGCATACCGCATTAGAGACACAGCTTCGGACGATTTGGCAGCAGACCGCCTTGTGTTGTTCTTTTATTAATGAAATGGTATGGATGCCGGGCGTTCATCAAGCTATGGCAAACTACTGGACGTAAATTTGCCAAGAGATCACAAACAGTAAAAACAAAATACTGGGTTGACTGCGACGTCCTGTAAAGAATATGCAATTAACTTAACTGGTCTTCTCTGTTCATTGTTATTGTGATACAACTGGAAATCTGGCCCATCCATCCATCCATCCATCCATCCATCCCATCCATCCATCCATCCATCCATCCATCCATCCATCATGTGCCATGCCGGTAAGCGTGGGCGGTCATGATTCGCCATTTCAATGGATCATCAGAGACGTGGATCAGCTTAGTGTTCTTGTTTCGACCATGCCACGTAGTCAAGCCATCCTGATATTTACTTCTCTGTCTTCCTCTTGTTCTCTTCCTCTCGATCTTGCCTGTTGTCACCAAGTTCTCTAATTTATTTCTTCTTGTAACATTTCCCAAAGAATGTGACTGTCTACGTCTAATTTCTCTAATCAGTTTACGACTTTCATTTGTTTCTTGTAGGACTTGGTCGTCGGTTTTTCTGTCTGTCCATGGTATTCTTTGCATTCTCCTCAGAAACCACATTTCTGCAGCCATCAGATGTTTTTCAGCTAGTCTGGTCATTGTCCACGCTTCACATCCATACAAAAGTGCAGGTTCTATGTAGTACCTCAACACTCTTTTTCTCGTTGCAATTTATACCTTTTTATTGGTCATTATGTTTTTTCATTTTGCTAAAGGTCACCTTCGCCATGCTGATTCTTGTTCTAGTGTCTTCAATGAATCTCACATCAGATGTTATGACTGTTCCGAGTTAATTGTACAGATTCACTTGTTTAAGACTATTCGCATTTACTTGTATGTTACATTGTGGTATTTCGTTCTTCCTGGTGATGACCATAATCTGTGTCTTTTTACAATTTAATGATGACCATAATCTGTGTCTTTTTACAATTTAATTATAACCCTAGTTGTTCACTGTGTGCAACAACCGCATCTACTAAATGTTGCAGATCCTGCTCATCGTCTGCAATCAATACTATATCATCTGTATATCTAACCAGTGACAACTAAAAGAAGACACAGATGTAACCATCAGTCAATGGTCAGATGAAGGAAAGGCGCTGGCCCTGGATAAGACATAGATTGGGAAAACCTGAGAATAGTAGAACTACAATTATGGAATCCATGGGAAAAACGAAATACAACAATACGCAAAAGCACACGGAGAAGAGAAGTTAAAATAGAAATGAATAATATTGGGAAGAAATAGACGGAGCAGTATGGAATAGTTTAAAATAGACATGGACAGAGCTGTATGGA
Organism: Cepaea hortensis; assembly: GCA_963921405.1. Lineage (NCBI taxonomy): Eukaryota > Metazoa > Mollusca > Gastropoda > Stylommatophora > Helicidae > Cepaea > Cepaea hortensis. The sequence goes on along the minus strand of OY992884.1, from coordinate 78,654,899 downwards.
ATAGTTTATAATAGACATGGACAGAGCTGAATGGAATAGTTTATAATAGACATGGACAGAGCTGAATGGAATAGTTTAAAATAGACATGGACAGAGCTACATGGAATAGTTTAAAATAGACATGGACAGAGCTACATGGAATAGTTTAAAATAGACATGGACAGAGATGTATGGAATAATTTAAAATAGACATTGACAGAGCTGAATGGAATAGTTTAAAATAGACATGGACAGAGCTGTATGGAATAGTTTATAATAGACATGGACAGAGCTGAATGGAATAGTTTAAAATAGACATGGACAGAGCAACATGGAATAGTTTAAAATAGACATGGACAGAGCTACATGGAATAGGTTAGAATAGACATAGACATAGGTACTTGGGAAAGCTTAGAATAGACATGGACAGAGCTGTATGGGATAGCTTAGAATAGTCATAGGCAGAGCTGCATGGAATACCTTAGTACCTTAGAATAGACAGATGTTAGAGCTGCATGGAATACCTTAGAATAGACAGATGTTAGAGCTGCATGGAATACCTTAGAATCGACAGATGTTAGAGCTGCATGGAATACCTTAGAATAGACAGATGTTAGAGCTGCATGGAATACCTTAGAATAGACAGATGTTAGAGCTGCATGGAATACCTTAGAATAGACAGATGTTAGAGCTGCATGGAATACCTTAGAATAGACAGATGTTACAGCTGCATGGAATACCTTAGAATCGACAGATGTTACAGCTGCATGGAATACCTTAGAATCGACAGATGTTAGAGCTGCATGGAATACCTTAGAATCGACAGATGTTAGAGCTGCATGGAATACCTTAGAATCGACAGATGTTACAGCTGCATGGAATACCTTAGAATCGACAGATGTTAGAGCTGCATGGAATACCTTAGAATCGACAGATGTTAGAGCTGCATGGAATACCTTAGAATCGACAGATGTTAGAGCTGCATGGAATACCTTAGAAAAGACAGATGCTAGAGCTGCATGGAATACCTTAGAATCGACAGATGTTAGAGCTGCATGGAATACCTTAGAATCGACAGATGTTAGAGCTGCATGGAATACCTTAGAATCGACAGATGTTAGAGCTGCATGGAATACCTTAGAATCGACAGATGTTAGAGCTGCATGGAATACCTTAGAATCGACAGATGTTAGAGCTGCATGGAATACCTTAGAATCGACAGATGTTAGAGCTGCATGGAATACCTTAGAATCGACAGATGTTAGAGCTGCATGGAATACCTTAGAATCGACAGATGTTAGAGCTGCATGGAATACCTTAGAATAGACAGATGTTAGAGCTGCATGGAATACCTTAGAATCGACAGATGTTAGAGCTGCATGGAATACCTTAGAATCGACAGATGTTAGAGCTGCATGGAATACCTTAGAATCGACAGATGTTAGAGCTGCATGGAATACCTTAGAATCGACAGATGTTAGAGCTGCATGGAATACCTTAGAATCGACAGATGTTAGAGCTGCATGGAATACCTTAGAAAAGACAGATGCTAGAGCTGCTCAGGCCAGGAAGGCTTGGAGTATAATGGTTGAGGACCTATGATGTGCCAATGGTGTAAGACAAAGAAAGCTACGACTCCAAACTTGAGCGAGATTTCCTTCAACTTCCTGCCATATATGAATGGAAGCAGTCACGGAGTTTGATAATCAGATTACTGCTCGGGTTACACAATCAAGAACTGTCCGTGACACTGGGGCGTAGATGCTCTCCCCTTACGGGTCAAGGAAAGCGTTCATTGACAGGCACAATTATTTGTACTCCCACTACGCAATAATAAAGCTGATATAAAAATAATTAATTGAAACGCGGAATTCTCTTAATTGGCAAATGGATAATGTCCAGTAGCCTTTCATCTTGTCCATCACGCACGTTGCTCATCTGCACGATATGGCAAGCGGTGTGTTTTTGCTGCTCACTGATCGCACACACAAAAACATACGTTTGTGTTTGCGCCATCAAAGAGCAGTTTTCATCAAGAAGCTTAAAGAGAAATATTTGGCACATATATCCATACATCTTTTTGTTCTATAATTATTTCTACTGGATTTGTTAAATCCTTTTTTTTCCAGCTCTGTTAGTGAGAGATCTGTCTGTATTAGTTTATACTTGCATAAGTGTACATTCACTTCCGCTATTCGTATTGTTCACATATCTATCTGCATATGTGTATGTTTATGTGCATATTCTCTTCAGTAATTGTTATTGTTCACAGATTTATCAGCATATATGTATGTCTGTCTGCATATTCGCTTCCGCTATTGCTATTGTTCACAGATCTATCGACATATCTGTATGTTTGTATTTGTGCATCTTCGCTTCCCTTTTCCTCATTAGTTACAACGCTACCTCTGTGTGTTTATACCTTTGTAAGCATGATTTTTTTTTCTGATATGATATTTTATTAAATCACAGTTCTAGCTGTATCATGTTATACTTGTACATCTATATACCACTGGTCGTATCACGTGAAGCAAATAACCTTTTTACTCACTTTAAGGCTCATGTGGTCAGTATGATTCCAATTCCAATTCCAATTTTCAAACAAAAGATTTCAAAATTCGGTCTCGTCTAACCTGCTTCCTCAGCGGTGGTTATTGTTGAGATTCGTGGTTGTGTGGACTGTTAGTCCTAATTCATATTTATTTTTGGTTTATACGTTTTATTGGTTCCGCTCTGTTCGTCGGGTTATTTTGTGTTATCTGGTTATTTTCTTTCTGTCTTATGCTGGTCCTGATAAAGACCGGTCCTTGGTCGGGCCTACGAACTACGTGCTTGGTGTTTCTTGTGTTTTCAGTGTCACGTGATAGACATGTATTTATAGATCAATCGGTACTCAGCGGATCATGTGGTCAGTGTCACGTGCTAGTCCCATGTATTTATAGATCAATCCGTACTCAGTGGGTCATGTGGTCAGGTCACACCAGCCGAATTTACATGCCAAGACATTTTAGGCTGGGTGGAGCTGGAAGCGGGTTCTAACCCTTAATCATTGGAGAGACAGGCGAGCGTCTTACGACTATGCTACGTCAGCTTCCATTATTTCTTGTACCTCATGGTAATTATGACATGTACGTCATTATAAACCTAAATTTCCATAACAGACGTTCCCAGAGTCTACACAAGAGGCTGTAAGTGCTTCTGTACATCCATTTTATACATACATATATATATATATATATATATATATATATATATATATATATATATATATATATATATATATATATATATATATATATATATATATATATTCCGCGTTTCCATCCTGTTTCAGGATATTGCGGTCAACATCAGCATCTTTCAGCTGTATGTTGATTCCTAGGCTAGATTACGCTCATCAGCACGCCACGACTTTCTGAGCGACCGGCTCCATACTCTCATAAGTCACTGGCGCGACTCGAACCACTTCTAATTCTCGTGCGCTCACATCAACCACGAGAGTATTCGGGGTTAACGGAGAAAGCTGCTAACTCCTCGGCCATCTCTGCGCGACCTTGAAAAGACCTTCAGAATAAAACAACCTATTTTTCGAACTAAACCAGTTATCACCAGCCAGTATGATATCTTCGTCACTGTCAAAAAGATTTCCTTTCAGTTTTTTTTTTTTTTTTAAAGATTTGGGAAAAGAAAAAGTCTGACGGAGCCAAATCTGGAGAATATGGTGGGTGTGGAAGAATTTCAATATTCAAATCGATGACAGTTTGCAGCACAAGCTGTGCTTTATGGGAGGGCGCGTTGTCTTGACGCAAAGGCAGAATTTGCGTTCGCGCTATCCCTCGTTTTCTGGTCACAAGCCTTTCTTAGTTTGAAAAGGAGATCTGCATAGTACTGCCCATTAACCGTGTTGCCATGAAGCATGTAATCTTTCAATATGACACCTTTGACATCCCAAAAAACAGTCAGCATCACTTTTCTTGCAGATTTGTGTGCTCTTGGCTTGACATGTGTTGGCGAGCCCGGGGTTTTCCACTGCATTCTGGCAATTTTTGATTCTGGGTCATAATGGTGAATCCAAGTCTCATCTACCGTCACCATGGTCGTCAACATGTTTGTCGACCGCCACATGTTGAGCAACTGGCCACAGCAATCAACTCGTGTTTGTTTCTGTTCACATGCCACCAGGCGCGGGACCTTGCGGCACACATTTTTCTCATGTTCAGTCTGTTGTGTGAAATTCTAAAAACTGTACTCTTACTCTGGTTTGCTGAACCCGATATCTCTGCAATTGTCATGTCATCCTGGTCTATGATTCTCTTCACGTTTGCAGCATTTGTATCACTGTACTCTGAGGACAGTCGTCCTGATCTTGGCAGATCAGCAACTTGGGAAAGGCCACACTTAAACTGCAAACACCAATTTTTATTTTTATTTTACAGAAGCATACGAAGGACTGACTTCCTCAAACACTGGCTCCATCTTCCTGTGTATTTCTGTAGGTGTTTTTCCATGTAACATCGAGAATTTTATCACAGTCCTTGCGTCTGATTTCTCGATTGTTCTGACAAACCATTGGATGTGCAGATCTGGTCATTAGGGTGTGTTGGGCCATGCACCATATCCGGAAAACAAGTTGAGGGAGGAAATTCATAATTCATATGTCCATTACAAATTGAATGAGCTGTACATCAGCCAAATTTCAATTTTCTCAGCCTAATATTCATGGTCTGGCTAAAGACGTATGAGAAGCCACGTGTGTGTGTGTGTGTGTGTGTGTGTGTGTGCGTGTGCGTGTGCGTGTGTGTGTGGATATATATATATATATATATATATATATATATATATATATATATATATATATATATATATATATATATATATATATATATATATATATATAAACTGAAAATGGATAATAAACATAAAATGGAATCCATCTTGCAGAGTAAATATAGACCCATATTCACCGTCATTGAATAGGTCACGCTAATAACTAAGTGGGTTCACGACTCCATCCACTTGCAGAACCAGTTGGAGAATCAACAACTGATGGCATCTTCTAGCTCAGGGTGCGTTTATTGGAGACTGCGTTTTGTACAATTCTCAGCGCAAGGCGCCATAGTTGAGAGTCGATTTCACGTAACAGTATGTCTGTCGATGTATTATGATGCTGTTGTCAACCTTCTGCAACCAATTCATGAACAATATGTTTACTGTATGTGGTATTTTACTAGGGAGTTCTATTTTATCTTGTGACCTCACTGTGTTGATATCGAAAAGTGTACTTTGTTATAAAAGGGGGAGGTAAATCAACGCAAATGAAAGGGGAAATTGCAGAGTTACCATTCTCCCCGTTATTTTCTATGTGCCCATGCAACTCGCTTCGTCACTAGTGAGATTGCCCTTTTCACCCCATATTTCCCTAATATATGTCCGGTCACCTGGCACATGGTGAGCACGACCCTCCGACAGATTTGTATGCTCAAGGACTGTTTCCCTTCAGTGTCCTCTCTGATGATTTGAGTACGTCCACTTAGTAACTCGTGTATACATTTTTGTTTCTTTTTGCATCAGTGTCTGTTTATGTGCTGAGGAAGGTTCGTGCCGCAACTTCCATTCTATCCCTTGTTTTCTTGTAAAATGTATCATTTCCAATTCTCATGTTCGTTGATTTACTCATTGTATTTTTTAATAGCTTTATTTCAGTTTAATTGCTTAAAGCTGGGAGGAGGGGGAGTGGGGGGGGGGGGGGGTTAGAGGTTGTGGCCTTAGACCTCGCGTATGGCTTTGTCCAAAACTTCTAACTGCGGCTATCAGCGAATGGTGTACTGTCTCCAAGCCTCTTCAAACTATACACAGAAATAATTTTTAAACAAGTTGAAATGCCTGGATTTAACATCAATGGAAGTATCATAAACATTCTTAGGTATGTTGACGATACCGTATTACTAGCAAAAAGTGAGCAAGAGTTACAAGACCTGGTGGAACATGTAAACAGGCACAGTGTGCAGAATATGGCTTAGATATTCATCATCACCACCACCATCATCATCATCATCATCATCATCATCATCATCATCATCATCATCTTCCACTTCTGCCGTCAAGCGTCGTGGAGAGGAATAATTTGCGTTCCAGCGCCCGGTGGGCGGCACTGGATAGTGTCATTCCATGTGATTGTACAATGTCTTTGATGTCGTCAATCCATTTTCTTCTTGGACGTCCTCTTGGTCTCGTCGCAGATGATCTTTGATGTAAGGCCAGTGATAGTAGTTGTTGGTGTTGCATTCTAACGACATGGCCAAACCACTTGATCTTTTGCCTTTCAATAAATGTGGCACAAGGTGTTGATCCCACAGTCTGTCTGATAACAGAATTTCTTACTCAGTCTCGGATTGTTAAGTTGGCAGCTCTCCTCATGCATCTCATCTCGCAGGTGCTGATTTTGCGAAAGTGTGATTTGAATTAAGTCCAAATTTGAGATTGGTAGCATAGGATTGGTGTTGACATAAGCCTTGGTCATTGACATTGAGTTGAGTGACCGGGCATGAGAAAGAATGGAGATGAAAGTGGGAGACAGTAAAGTGACTGACCTGGCTATGAGAAAACAGCCAGTCCTGAGAAATAAAATAGTGAGGGTAGAGAAAAACCCCTAGGGTGGATGGGGCGAGAGATAGGGTATTTGTGTGTTGAAGTCAAGGGACTTCGGAGAGTTGAGTTTGAGATACCGAAGGAATCGGTAGTCCACGGAGAACGGTGTTGTGTTGTTCTCCTAGTTGTGAAGACAGGCCTGAACCAGAGTGGGTTCTATAATGAGTGAGGGCCTGAACCCAGAGTGGGTGATATAGTTAGTGGAAACTAAGATCCAGTGTGTGGGTGTATTGTGTGAGGTCCAGCGGTGGATAGGAGCTGGATTACCTGTCTTGTGGATTTGATATGAAGCAGGCTTGAGAAGGCATTGATATGTGCTGGTTAAATTGTGAGGAGGATATTTATATTCTATGGATTACATTATTTCTGGATGTATAAACATGTTCCGTCTGTCCGTCTTATTTCTGGAATAAATGATTATGTGCGCCAACTCAATCTTGTTTCATGATTGGTGAAGGTGCACTTCTGGGGTGAGTTGGATTAAGAGACAGTTAGATAGCTCAATTGACACACCATGAACATCGTTACCTAGACAACGACCATCACACGAAAACTTATCATCAAGAACATTGAACTTATCATGAGAACGACGTGTGACAGGTGTGAATATGCTGTTTATCATCTGTCGTTTTGCGGACATTGGTATATTTGGATGTTTCAGTAAGGGTGATAGTTGATATGTAAGTGCACTAGCTTTTTGACATCTGATTTCGATTTCTCTGTCCAATCTGTCATCTTCTGTGATTATACTTCCAAGATACTTGAAATCTTTAACTTGTTTCAGAGGTGTGTTATTTATCTGTATACTTAGTGGGCCTGGCGATCTGCTAACTTGCATTACTTCGGTTTTGGCTGTGTTTATACTCATATTGTATCTGCTGCGGGCTTAGATGTTAACATCAACAACAACAACAAAAAACTATGATAATGAGCAGTGAAAAGGAAAGGTCATCAATGAACATCACAGTAAACGGGCAGATACTAGAACAAGTAACAAGTTTCTCTTATCTTGGACATATAATAATAGATGATGGCAGAAGTGAAATATGAATTAAAACGAGAATAGGAATGGCCAAAAATGCTTTCCACGGCATGAAATCAGTATTAACATCAAGAGAGATTAATAACGCATTAAAAATGAGAATTGTCAAATGCTACGTATATTTAACGCTACTGTATGGCGCGGAAGCCTGGACATTGAACAAGCAACTAGAAAGTCGCATAGAAGCCCTGGAGATGTGGATATACAGACGAATAGGTCATATTTCTTGGAAACAAAAAGAATCAAATACAGAGATTCTAGAAAAACTGGGAATGAAGAGAGAGTTGATGAAAGAAATAAAGAGGAGGCAAGTGAAATATTTCGGCCACGTTAAAAGACATGATACTCTTATAAAAACCACACTGGAAGGCAAGGTTGGGGGAAAGCGAGCAAGGGGTAGACAACGATACAAGTGGGAAGATAACATCAAGAGATGGACGAACATCAGCCTAAAAGGCAGAATGTACAGTCAAGGCAAGAGACAGACAGTGTTGGAGATCCATTGCAGCCAACCTTCATTGTGGAGACGGCACCTGATTGATTGATTGATCAACGAATGAGGCCAGCCAAGCTGAATATCTTTTCCCAAGAGAGAAGGGAGTCTTTAGGATTGATGTGCAAAACGAAAAGTTAGCATTTATAAGAAACCGTACCTGACCCAGACCAAGGCAGGAATTACCATATCCCCGCCGCCTGCCTGCAATTCGCATTCTTTAATTGTGCACTCAATTCATTGTGTCACGGTGAGTTTGCTGCTGTTGCCCCAGATGAGATAGGGTATTCACGGGATAGTCTCACTCAGCCAGTTCTTGAGAACGTTATCATCTATTCCGTTCACTTCAATCACGTTGCCGTGTTTCACACTAAATATTCTACCACCACTCGATTCAGCTCGCAGTCTTCCCTCACATATGACAATCTTCTACCTCTCTCTACACATTTACTTTAGTATCAGTCTTCCCACTCACGTCATTCGTCAATCTCCTCTCACACATGTTATTCTTCTACCTCTCTATACACACATACTTCATATCAGTTCTCCCATTCACATCTTCAATCTCCCCATCACACTCTCTGCAGTTGTCAATCTTCTTAAATGCTCTTCAATCACCCCACTTACAATCACTTCAATTATCACGCCCCTCACAACCTATTCAGTCTCCTCACTCCCTTAATTCATTAATCCCTTAAGTCTCCTCCTTTAAACGTATTAATGATCACACTCCTCACTATCTTTTCAACATGTCCATTCAACTAATTCACCAATCCCCCCTTACACCCATTTTTTATTATCGCACGCCTCACAAAATTGTCTATCTCCCCACTCAAGCCATTCATCAAATTCCTCCTTCACACACACTTAAAAGTGGCAATGTCCGTACATTATCCGCCCCCCCCCCTCCTCCCACTCAATTCACTCATAAATTTCCTCCCTCACACTCACTTACAGTGTCAATGTCTTTACATTATCTTTAATCTCCCCCACTCAAGTCACTCATCAATTTCCTCCCTCATATTTAAAGTGTCCTTACATTATCGTTCTTCTCCCAACTGAAATAATTCATGATGCTCCCTCACTCTAACTTTAATTATCACTCCTCACAATGTCTTTTATTTCTACACTTACTGTGTGCGTCAATCCTCCCCTACTGCAGTTATCAGTCTCCTCTCATTCCCTTTCATCTCCACATTCAGACATTCAACAATCTCCTCCGTCACTCCCACTTCAACATCAAATCCTTTACTCACGTAAATCTACTCCCTCCCTCCCTCCTCTCACCACAACGACCACGGCCATCACCCTCAACGTCTGTATTGACCATCTGTCTGAATTCGTTTTTTTAAATTTCCATTTCTCTATTCATATTTTCCATGCAGCTATGCCCGAAACAAAAAGGGGCGCTTCTATTTTCAGCGTGCATGGAGATGTGAAAACACAGCTAATGAGCGGGGAATCCAATCGGTGGCCAAGACATCCATGTTTAGCACCGCGTGGGGTGCCATTGATTTGACGTATCATTTGCTTTTTGCCAGTTCATTCCTCAATTAATGTAAGTGCCAGCTCAGGGACGGGGCGCAGAAGGAGAAATGCAAACCACTAACTCTCGCTGGGTCTTTCCTTTCTCTATCACAAATAAATGTCTCGAGTATGCCCAAGCACATAATGAGTAAATGCATTCATTACATCTTTCACACATCTTTGTTTCTCTATCACAAATAAATGTTTTATATATGTCCAAACACATGTTGAGTAAATCTATTCATCACATCTTTCACACATATTTTTGTTTCTTATGTTGGTGCGTTGTAATGCACGGCTAATTAGTCCGGTTGAATGGTCTGACATGTCTGTTTACATGTCCGTTACGGCAGATAGTGGGTAATGATGCTGGGTCCATACTGGCTGTGACCACACGGCGCGAACGGTCTTGTTTTTTTAAAATATTGTATTCTTCGCAGGACGATGTGATAAACCCCAACCCTATGTTGGTTTTCTAGGCAGTTTTACGTACAGTAGTTTGCCATTGCTTTCTGAACAAGAAATTAATGTTTAAGGCAGCTGACTCGTGTAGCGGAAGGTCAGCGTCAGCGCATCGGAAGTTTAAGTGGTAGAGCGCTCTTATCCTGCCACACGCGTAGATGTGAATAGTTAAACCTGTGAATGCATGTGTCATCTATATTGGCAATATGTTTCTCAAGATCCAGCAAAACCTAATAAGATACCCCTAATAAGATTTATTATTCGCTGTTTTATTTTTCAATGCCCATCTATGATATCCATTTGCTTTCATCTTCTTCGCTGTTTTATTTCCCAACCACCAGAACTGACTCTCCATACAGAAGAACAGGTCACACATAATCTTTCAGTAAGAAGATATTTGTAAATTCTTGTAGCATTTCCGTTTTTCATGAGGTTGTTCAGTCTTAAAGGAGACTGTAGTTATGGTGGTCAAGTTAGTTGCGTGTGCTTTACAGGACGTCACAGTCAAGCCCAGCATTTTTGGGGCTGTATGTGACTTCTTGGCAAGTTTACGTTCAGTAAGTAGTTTGCCATTGCTTTCTGAACGACCGGCACTTATACCATTGAATGGAAACTTACGCAAGGCGGTCTGCTTCCAAATCGCCTGCAGTTATGTTTCGAAAGCGGTATTATTGGTTACGATTCATAACCCCTTAGCCACAGAGCCGCATAATGGCAATGAGACAGACGTAATGAGATAGCCGGACAGGAATACGACATTTCATTGAATGTTATTTTTAAAGAAGTACCTGGAAGCTGGTGATAGGTGGTGTTATCGCGGGATATAGAAAGTGGCTTAGACAGAAAATATCAATATAGAAACAAAACAGTTGTCTTCGCTATGGTCACAATAGGAGACATGGAAGTTCCTGACTGAAAATATATGCGGTCAGGTTCAATGGGAAGAGAAACAGGGGACTCCAAGAAACAACTACATTACACATGCTGAGCTGAGCAGAGTCGCAGCGAGCAGGTGACAGTGGATGGATGATCAGAAGAATTCAACAGTAGTCCTAGAACTCACTAACCCTGTGCTATATGTTTGTCTTTCCTCCAGACATGCTAGAGTGGAGGGAAACCAGCAGGTGACAGTGGATGGGTGATCAGAAGAATTCAACAGCAGTCCTAGAACTCACTAACCCTGTGCTATATGTTTGTCTTTCCTCCAGACATGCTAGAGTGGAGGGAAACCAGCAGGTGACAGTGGATGGGTGATCAGAAGAATTCAACAGCAGTCCTAGAACTCACTAACCCTGTGCTATATGTTTGTCTTTCCTCCAGACATGCTAGAGTGGAGGGAAACCAGCAGGTGACAGTGGATGGGTGATCAGAAGAATTCAACAGCAGTCCTAGAACTCACTAACCCTGTGCTATATGTTTGTCTTTCCTCCAGACATGCTAGAGTGGAGGGAAACCAGCAGGCGGACGGATTGGTTGGGTCTGCACCGCTGGGTCGGGTATTGGTGCACGAGAAGGTAGACGTGGTCAGGGTTCCAGTTGGGATCATGTGAATACTTTAGCAGAAAGAATAAATCATCATGACCTAGAGAGAATAGTTCAGCAGGGAGCAACCAGAGCATCTGGCCGACATTCAGTGCTCCGATGGGACCAGAGGATCTGGCCGACATTCAGTGCTCAGATAAAAGGCCAGTCGGACACATAATCAGACTGAAACTGGCACCATTAGTATTGGGACTGTTCGCTTGTTATTGAAGATGAGGACGGAGCACGTATGTGAATGTTCGGAGTGCGGTGATATCGGTTCATAATTCAACTCAACTCAACCCAATGTATTTGTTAAGAAAACTGTATAAGAATTCTATTCGCATTCTTCACATAAATATTCAATATTCAGTCGTGTAATTTCGACAACTACCAGGAGACTGAAGTAAACATTGAGCCATCTTGGCATGTTTGAGTCTGGTCCTAGTGATTTGTGTAATAGAATAGAAATATGGCACCGTAGAATCCACTAGTCTTGGCTTTCTTTACAGTGCGATTAAATAGATAACAGACCAGATTTTTCTGCAGGGAAAGTCAAGACCTGGTCTAAACTGACTGACACCTTACTAGATGTGGATTGGTTGTTTGTAGAGACTTTGATAGCAGAGCAAATACGTATAAGAATAGAACAGTACATGACTGCGGCATTGTTGAGTAAACACTTATTTGAAACATTGGCCAATATCCTGATCTATGATGGTAAAGTGGAAGACGAAACAGAAAAGGGAAGTAGAAGAAAGAAAGAAAGAAAGAAAGAAGAAGAAGAAGAAGAAGAAGAAGAAGAAGAAGAAGAAGAAGAAGAAGAAGAAGAAGAAGAAGAAGAATGATTGATTGATTGATTGATTGGTTGATTGATTGATTGATTGATTGATTGATTGATTTAGGGACCGACATCACAGCATTCGGGGCATTCCCATAAGTGCTCCGTCCCCATCCTCAGAAGCCAGCGAAGAGTTCCAACCCCAATAGTACCAGTAGCAATCTATGTGCGTCTCGCTTTTCCTCTCAGCGTCGAGCATAGGCCAGATCCCCTCGTCACTCCACGCTGTCGCATTTTTGCCAGACCACGGTGATCCATTTGCTCCTCCGAGGTGTACACGTGCTCCCACAAGGCCGCAACCACGCCTGCCTTACCATGCATCAAAATTTCCACCAAGTTTTGCAGAGCCAGCCAATCTGTCTGCCTGTTCATTCCTCAACACACCATCATGCATCGGAGAAAATATCCAGGCAATGCTTGCCACCCGTGACTTCAGAAGCGAAGCAAGCCACTCGGCACGAAGCTTACCAGTCCTCACCCTACTCAGCATGCTTTCTGAGTCAGTTACAATCACGATGTGTGTGTGTGTCGTATTCTCCATCCAGCGGAAAGCTGCACTGACTGCCTCCACCTCCATTCTTAAGCTAGATGTTGTGGTATCATATGCTAGGCTCTCCTGCACCAAACGTCGACCATTAGCCTTTGCCAAGAAACCCCAGGCACTTCTACTATCTCTCAACACCGAACCATCTGTTTAGATAATCACATCACCCGGGCGACCATTATCCTAAATAAGTTGCTGGATTTCCACTTCCGTAGCCCCTGCTGGACACCCCCTGCACTCCCGGCTCAATGTGATTATAACTCTGCACAAGTCTGACTGCTCCGCTGGCACTCTGACCCACTCCTCTCCTCGCCTAATGTTCTCCAAGGAGCACACTTGTCTGATCGTATCCTCCGCCTGAGCCATCCATGATTTCCCTCTTATCAGTCGCTGACCCTCAACTGCGTCCAGAAGAAGAAAGCTGGTCTACAATAACGACGACAACAAAACAAAATAAGGCTTTTCCTCTTTCAGGACATCGATTATCAAATTTGAGGTATGTGTGTGAGTGGCTGAGTGTTTTTGTGTGTATGTGTGTAAGTGTGTGTGTGTGTGTGTGTGTGTGTGTGAGTGTGTGTGTGTGTTTCTCGTGTGCATATATGATTAATTATTAATGACTGTGGGCATGCTGTAACATAATAAGGTAATAGACCGGCCCGGCTGTCACAAGATTATTAGGTTTTCCTTACAAACAAACAGTGCACAATATGCCACTCTTACTCTTACCATTTCATCTTTCCTTGCGCAAGTAGAGTTGCGACTTAAAAAGACGCCGATAATGTACTGACAGACACAAAACTTCGATTGGCTCTCTCTGCCAGTCTAAACTCATTATGTTCAAACATGTACCCAAGTGTAGCACTCAGCCTGTCACTGAGGTAGTCATTCTCAGATGCTACATTAGCTGCACTCCGCCGCCACAAGACTTGCAGAGATGTTTGTATTTGGTGGACTTCCTGCTGCTGCCAGTGGTAGGGTTGGTACACTTCCTTCCGGACATCCGAGTTGCGTTATTTGTCATGATGTTCTGTGACGCAGTTCACTTGTCCTAAAGGTCGATGTGTACATTCTGCTTTAAAATGTTCTGCTTGCAGTGTTCCACCACCCGTAAACCACCCGATGGTTGATGTATGCTCGTTGAACAGGTCGTCGTGTTTACAGTACATTACTGTCATTATTTCAACGCGCATGCATGACTAACATTACTGGTATAATTACGTGGTACATGCATGACTTACATTACTGGCATAATTAAGTGGAACATATAAGTCATATGGGGGTAAGGACGGATGAATGGACATAGCCACAGACAGACTGAACGAACAAATTAACGAACTTCAGTTTCAAAGGGTTAATAGTTGGACAGCCGCGCTACGTGGCGAAGGGTTTACGAAGGCGGTTCTTAATCCAGTAGACCTGAGTTTAAAACACAGCTGCGCACGATTTGGCAGCAGAGTGTGGTACTTCCGAGTACAATTGAACACAAAAACACTATTTTAGTTAGGGCTTCTCTTGTACTTCTTGTATTTCTATGGTCAGCCAGACATGTAGATAGAGCAAGCGGTACTTCCGAGTACAACTGAACACAACAACACTCATTTGGTTAGTGCTTCTCTTGTACTTCTGTCATGGAGGTCAGCATAACCGAATAGATAAGAGTGCTGGTTTTTAAACTTCCGGTGTGCTGATGCCGAGGTAGTGGGTTCAACCAGTAGACCTGACAGTTGGACTCGGATGTTGACTTCTCGACCTTGACTTGTGGACTTAAATTACAAGTACTTCAGAAGTCAGAGAGGGTTCGCCTGATGACGATAGGGAAAGCTAATCCACGAGAAAAATTCACTCCAGTACACTAAAAGTAATAGCTCGTGTATGAACTATGCCAGAATTAAAAAGCGGACGATAAAAATAAGCTTCGTTCATGGATTTCCTAGAGATTTGATTTCATTGCAGACATAAATCTCTATAGGTGCTCCAAGCTCTCCCCTCAGATCACACCAGGAGACTCTCAGTCCGTGCACGAACTCGACAGTACCGACGAAGAACATTCGTAGAGTTCTATTCTGTTCTATGAATGCTGTTCTTTGTTAACCTTGTTCTTTTGTTGTTCTGCTGTCTCAGAGTTCGTACACACTTGACAGATGACATGTCTGACATGCATTGCTAACTCCATCCTCATACCTCATCTAACAAATTATCAGAAGCCTAACTGAAGGAGGCCCTGTAAAGTTAATTGAGAATTGGTATGTCTGTTATTGGCTCTCTATTCCTTTTTCTAGTATAGAAATATTTCCTCGTGCTCTTGTGTGCATCTTTCGCTTTTAATTAAATTAGCAAAATAACTTCTATGCATGGGTTGGATTCATATAAATGACTTCATGCATAATAAATAAATGAATTCAATCAGAATGTGATAAGGTTGTGAATTTGTAATAGGCAAAGAATACAAAATGGCAGTCGTCAGCAGAGTAAGAACACGATCAGATATGACAGAATGACTCCATATCAGCAAAGACAAGGCTGGGGCTGCCTCCGTGGCTGAGTGGTCAAAAGGTCCGTCTCGCGCTCTGAAAGCTATAGGTTCGTTTCCAGGCTCTGTTATTCGGTTTAGGGGCAATATTTTCGAAGGCTGGTGGAGGATCGTTGCTGAAGCTACTAAGTTAGTGAGGTGTGCGACGCTTCTGTCAGGTGACTCTGCAGACAGACACCAAGTGTAGCAGGAGCGCTATATACTCAACAGTAAGTGACCGGCATACTCAACAGTAGGTGACCCACATAGTCAACTGTAGATGACTCTCATACTCAACAGTAGGTGGCCCATATACTCAACAGTAGGTGACTCTCATACTCAACAGTAGGTGATACACATACTCAACATTAAGTGATCCACATACTCAACAGTAGGTGACCCACATACTCAACAGTAGGTGACTTACATACTCAACAGCAGGTTACCCACATACTCAACAGTAGGTGACTCACATAATCAACAGTAGTAGGTGACTCGCATACTCAACAGTAGGTGACCCACATACTCAACAGCAGGTGATTCACATACCCAACAGTAAGTGACTCTCACACTCAACAGTAGGTGATACACATATTCACCAGTAGGTGACCCACATACTCAACAGTAGGTAACCCACATAGTCAACAGTAGGTGACCAAAATAATCAATAGTAGGTGCTCAAAATACTCAACAGTAGGTGACCCACATACTCAACAGTAGGTGACACATACTCAACAGTAGGTGACCCACATAGTCAACAGTAGGTGACTCGCATAATCAACAATAGGTGATCCACATACTCAACAGTAGGTGATTCACATATTCAACAGTAGATAATCCAAATAATCAACAGTTGATGACCCACATAATCAACAATAGATGATCCATACACTCAACAATTGATGACTCATGTAATCAATAGTAGAAGATCCATATAAGAAACAGTAGATGATTCACACAATCAACAGTTGGTGACCCACATAATTAAAAGTAGATTAAAAAATGTGTGGCAGAGACAGTCAATAAAAGGTATTAGAGACAATCAACAAAAGGTTACAGAGACAATCAATAATAGGTTACAGAGACAATCAACAGAAGGTTACAGAGACAATCACCAATATGTGGCAGAGACAATCAACACTAGGTAACAGAGACAATCAACAGTTGGTGACAGAGACAATCTACAATTGGTGACAGAGATAATGAACAATAGGTGACATAAATAATCAACAATAGGTGATAGGGACAATCAATAGTAGGTGAGAGCGACAAGCTACAAAGACAATCAGCAGTAGGTAACAAAAACAATAATCAAAGATGACAATCATCAATAGATGACAGTGGCAACCATAATTAGATGACAGGGACAACCATAATTAGATGACAGGGGCAACCAAAAGTAGATGACATAAATATAAAATTGTTGCGTATCCCTTAAGGGACGTTGCAGTCAACACCAGCATTTTTCAGCTGCTGTTGATGTACTAGGCAAGTGTTATGTTCAGTAGTTTGCCATTGCTTTCTGAACGACCGCCCCCCCCCCCCCCATACCAGAACGTTATAACACAACGCGACACGGCCTGCTGCACAAATCGGTCGCAGCTAAGTTACGAACGCCTGGTACCCGGCTCACGAATCGCGTTCGCAAGCCTTTAGCCACGGAGCTGGCAAGAGTAGATGACAGGGACAACCATAATTAGATGACAGGGACAACCATAATTATATGACAGCGGCAACCATAAGTAAATAACAGGGATAACCATAAGTAGATGACAGGGACAAACATAATTAGAGGACAAGGACAACTATAAGTAGATAATAGGGAAAAAATAAGTAGATTAAAGGGGCACCCAAAATTAGAAAACAATGACAGCAATAATTAGATAAAAAGGATAACCATAAGTAGATGACAGAGACAACCATAAGTAGATGTCAGGGACAACCATAAGTAGATGACAGGGACAACCATAAGTAGATGACAAGGACAACCATAAGTAGATGACAGGGACAACCATAAGTAGATGACAGGGACAACCATAAGTAGATGACAGGGACAACCATATTTAGATGTCAGGGACAACCATAAATAGATGACAGGGACAACCATAAGTAGATGACAAGGACAACCATAATTAGATGACAGGGACAACCATAATTATATGGCAAGGGCAACCATAAGTAAATAACAGGGATAACCATAAGTAGATGACAGGGACAACCATAAGTAGATGACAGGGACAACCATAAGTAGATGACAGAGACAACCATAAGTAGATGACAAGGACAACAATAATTAGATGACAGGGACAACCATAATTATATGGCAAGGGCAACCATAAATAGATGGCAAGGGCAACCATAAGTAAATAACAGGGATAACCATAATTAGATGACAGGGACAAACATAATTAGATGGCAGGGACAACCATAGGTAGATTACAGGGACAACCATAAGTAGATGACAGGGACAACTATAAGTAACTAATAGGGAAAAAATAAGTTGATAATAGGGGCAACCAAAATTAGATGACAGTGACAACAATAATTAGATATAAAGGATAACCATAAGTAGATGTCAGGGACAACCATAAGTAGATGACAGGGACAACCATAAGTAGATGACAGGGACAACCATAAGTAGATGACAGGGACAACCATAAGTAGATGACAGGGACAACCATAAGTAGATGACAGGGACAACCATAAGTAGATGACAGGGACAACCATAAGTAGATGACAGGGACAACCATAAGTAGATGACAGGGACAACCATAAGTAGATTACATGGACAACCATAAGTAGATTACATGGACAACCATAAGTAGATTACATGGACAACCATAAGTAGATTACATGGACAACCATAAGTAGATTACATGGACAACCATAAGTAGATTACATGGACAACCATAAGTAGATTACATGGACAACCATAAGTAGATTACATGGACAACCATAAGTAGATTACATGGACAACCATAAGTAGATTACATGGACAACCATAAGTAGATGATAGGGACAACCATAAGTAGATGACAGGGACAACCATAAGTAGATTACATGGACAACCATAAGTAGATGTCAGGGACAACCATAAGTAGATGACAGGGACAACCATAAGTAGATGACAGGGACAACCATAAGTAGATTACATGGACAACCATAAGTAGATGTCAGGGACAACCATAAGTAGATGACAGGGACAACCATGAGTAGATGACAGGGACACCATAAGTATATGACAGGGACAACCATAAGTAGATGACAGGGACAACCATAAGTAGATTACATGGACAACCATAAGTAGATGAAAGGGACAACCATAAGTAGATGACAGGGACAACCATAAGTAGATGACAGGGATAACCATAAGTAGATGACAGGGACAACAATAAGTAGATGACAGGGACAACCATAAGTAGATGACAGGGACAACCATAAGTAGATGACGGGGACAACCATAAGTAGATGACAGGGACAACCATAAGTAGATGACAGGGACAACCATAAGTAGATTACATGGACAACCATAAGTAGATGAAAGGGACAACCATAAGTAGATGACAGGGACAACCATAAGTAGATGACAGGGACAACCATAAGTAGATGACAGGGACAACCATAAGTAGATGACAGGGACAACCATAAGTAGATGACGGGGACAACCATAAGTAGATGACAGGGACAACCATAAGTAGATGACAGGGACACCCATAAGTAGATGACAGGGACAACCATAAGTAGATGACAGGGACGTCCATAAGTAAGTGACATGGATTATCAATAGTAGGAGACAGGGACAACCATAAATAGGAGACAGGGAAAGCCAATAGCAAGTGACAGAGACAATAATAGTAAGTGACAGGGATATTACAGATATGAAAATGGATAAATCATACTAGATAACAATAAATGAACTTCTGTTTGAAGACGATCAGTGCCTGTTTTATAGCGACGAGGGTAGTATGATTTCAAAATACAGCAGATCCAATAGGAGTATAAATATAGCTAAAATCGAAGTAATGCAAGTTCTCCTGGCCCACTAAGTATACAGATAAATGGCACATCGAAGTAATGCAAGTTCTCCTGGTCCACTAAGTATACAGATAAATGGCACATCGAAGTAATGCAAGTTCTCCTGGTCCACTAAGTATACAGATAAATGGCACATCGAAGTAATGCAAGTTCTCCTGGTCCACTAAGTATACAGATAAATGGCACATCGAAGTAATGCAAGTTCTCCTGGTCCACTAAGTATACAGATAAATGGCACATCGAAGTAATGCAAGTTCTCCTGGTCCACTAAGTATACAGATAAATGGCACATCGAAGTAATGCAAGTTCTCCTGGTCCACTAAGTATGCAGATAAATGGCACATCGAAGTAATGCAAGTTCTCCTGGTCCACTAAGTATACAGATAAATGGCACATCGAAGTAATGCAAGTTCTCCTGGTCCACTAAGTATACAGATAAATGGCACATCGTAGTAATGCAAGTTCTCCTGGTCCACTAAGTATACAGATAAATGGCACATCGAAGTAATGCAAGTTCTCCTGGTCCACTAAGTATACAGATAAATGGCACATCGAAGTAATGCAAGTTCTCCTGGTCCACTAAGTATACAGATAAATGGCACATCGAAGTAATGCAAGTTCTCCTGCTCCACTAAGTATACAGATAAATGGCACATCGAAGTAATGCAAGTTCTCCTGGTCCACTAAGTATACAGATAAATGGCACATCTCTGAAACAAGTTAAAGAATTCAAGTATATTGGAAGTATGATCACAGAAGATGGCAAATTGGATATAGAAATCGAAATCTGATGTCAAAAAGTAAGTACACTTGCATATCAACTATCACTCATACTGAAACATCCAAATATACCTATGTTCGCAAAACGAAAGATAATAAACAGCATCTCCATTCCAACACTATGCTAACAATCTGACATTATCCAAATTACACTTACATAAAATCAACATATGTGAGATGAGATGCCTGAGGCAAGCTGCCTACAATCCGAGACTGAATAAGAAATGTTATCAGACAGACAGTGGGATCAACACCTTGTGCCACATTTATCGAAAGACAGAAGCTAAAATGGTTTGGCCATCTCGTTATAATGCAACACCATCAACTACCAGCACTGGCCCTACACCAAAGATCGTCTACGACGAGAGCAAAGTGACGCCCGAGACGAAAATGGATTGACGGCATCAAAGACATTCTACAATCACACTGAATCAGAATGACACTGTCCAGTGCCACCCACCGGGTGCTGGAACGCCAGTTATTCCTCCCCACGACGCTTGACGGCAAAAGTGGATGATGATGATGATTGATGATTGATGATTGATTGACGACGACGACGACGACGACGACGACGACGGCGACGACGACGACGACGACGACGACGACGACGACGACGACGACGACGACGGCGGCGGCGGCGGCGGCGGCGGCGGCGGCGGCCGCGGCGGCGGCGGCGGCGGCGGCGGCGGCGGCGGCGGCGACGGCGACGACGACGACGACGACGACGACGACGACGACGACGACGACGACGACGACGATGACGATGATGATGATGATGATGATGATGATGATGATGATGATGATGATGATGATGATGATGATGATGATGATGATGATGATGATGATGATGATGATGACGAACAAGGGTGTAATTTTTGTGACTATTTTGTAATTCTTTGCCTATTCACAACCTTATCACATTGTAATTCAGTTCATTTATTTATTATAAATGAAGTCATTCACTGATATCCAACAGTATTTGAATCACACGGCCCAGCATGCGCGACAGAAACCCACAGAATCGGTGACGTCATCCAACTATAACATCAAAGCGCACACACACCGTGTAATATCTGATGCATCACGTGACAATGGGGCACTTCCAGGGACACGCCTGACATACAGTCTATGCACGCTTCTCACGGCCAGGCCCTAACCCCAGCTGACTGCTAACAATGTGTTTGCCCATAAGGCGATCTCTTCACTGTCAATGCACATTTCTCGTGGCTCAATGAATTCGTTTATAGCCGATTAGTTTCAGGACAATATAATCAATGAGATAATTGAATGTATGGATCAAAAATGCAAATACGAGGAACAGAGGCAGGAATGCGCTCGCATATATGTACATATATGTTATAAGCGCGCACACGCGCTTGCACGCATATTTTATCGGATAGAAAAACGACAGCAATGGTTTGTATCTCCGTATATTTTAATTATGGTTTATCCTTCACGTCATTGCGTGCCTACAGTCGTTTCATAGACAACGGATTTATATCGCTTACTTCAAAGAGTAGCTTCATCTCTGACAAAGAGGTTAAGAATACAAATCGCAATCCCGCATACCGAGTTCGAAGCACACACGCGGCATACCACCTTCAGCTGGTTTCCATACAGTGATATGAGTTCACAAAGCAAAGGTAAACTACTGAACGTAAACTTGCCCAGGAATCACAAACAGCTAAAATATACTGTAGTTGACTGCTATGTCCTGTAAAAGATATGTAACAAACTACTTGTTTACTTTGATTACTATAGGATAAGTAACTCTCGAGTTATTTCTAAACCCTAATAAAGTAGCCACAACAAGCAACAAGGAAACAGAATGGCCACGGAGAAGACCTAGATGGATGCGTCCACATGGATAACTATTCAAACGACAACACATCAGATCATATCAGCTGAATGTTGCACATGGTTGGTCTGTTGCTCTAGACCTCGCGTGATACTGCAGTCTGTGTCTAAAAACATTGGTTGAAGCAGACATAGGAGGTCCACCCACAACTTAAAAATAATCATTTATTTATACAAGAAATAAACGTTTCTAAAAATAAATAACTGGGAAACATGGTACAGTTAACGTTTGCTACGAAATAAATCTACGAGAAAATACCATTAAGTAAAAGGAATTATATTATGCAGTGCATGGAAGAGAATGGATAAATGAAAATCTTATTTCAGGACACAAACTGATTCTTAAGCAATACACCTTCTAAGGGTCGTGAGGATCGAGCATTTTGGGCATGCGCAATAGCGATTACAAAATGGCTGCCCTACTATTGATCTGCCCCGTTAAAGAACGAGGCGTTATTTTATTGTTTTAGTTTGTTTTGTTTTGTTTTTTGTTTTTTAAATCAGAAAGTGTGAAAACTTTCGAAATCTACAACAGAATGTTGGTTTAGTATGGACACAGTTGTTTGAGTCTTGGGAGAGTATTTAAATGGGTAGAAATATTTCAAAACGGAAGACAAAACATCAAAAACTTCAATAAGCAGAAATCCGCCGGGAAAGTCATGATGATCATCGTTTGGGTTATCAAGAGCCCTAATTTTCAGGAAAGAGATGGAACAGTAACAAGTGCTCGATAAAGTGACATGCTAGTGAACAAATTGAATACCGCGAAATGATCGAAACGCCGGGAATTCTCTCAAAATAAGTATTGCTGCTGCACGACAACGCCCACTCTCATATGGCTGCGCATACAGTGGGTAGACTACCTGCTCTGAAGCGTGAAGTCTCGAGAATCCAGCATACAGTTCAGACTTGGTGCATCGGACTTCACTTTTTTTTCGACTTTTGAAAGAACATTTGCTGGGTCAGAGGTTTGCTGGTGAAAACGAGGTAATGGCGGCAGTGCAAAATTGGCTTAAGGCCACACCCAGAAACTTTTTTACCAGAGGTCATCAACAAGTGGACAGGAGAACCAAGTGTGTTGCCAGGGGGAACTGTGTTGGTAAATAATACACAAAATTCTCTGGTTCGCATTATTGTAAGAAAAGTTATTAGTAAAATGCGTTACTTAACGACTTTTATAATTATTGACTGACTGACTGATTGACTGACTGGCACCTTGCCGTCTTGACAGACGATAGTTTGTAAAATGGAGTTATACATCTCCATAACACAAAGTCGGGGCTGAGTTTAGAGACCATGTATTGCCCATGCAGCATAATCCCATTTTCGGCTTGCCTAGTTTACTCCTGGGGAAATGTAACACCAATACGTCTGGAACAAGACAAGCTTCAGAAGCTTTCGAATCAGTAAAGCAATGCTCTGTCCACCTATCGGGACTTCAATCCTAGACCAGTTGCCGACCAAGGCTTAGGGCCAGGTCTGCCCCGCCATGACATTTAGTCATTAGGTTGCATTTCCTCGCAGTAGTGTAAGGCTTGTACCCTCCCAGTTGCATTCCTCCGACCGAAGCCGTTGGCACAATGTGGGATGTCGGGTTTGGTGAGCGCCGCTCAATTTTCGGCGCCAACAGAAAGCAGGTAGTACCGTCTACTGTCATACGGTAGCTCAGTAATATTATAGTAAATACAGTAAGCACATACTGTACACAATATTGGAAACATATAGTAGATGCTAAATAAATACATATTGTTAATTTGTTATGAATGCATTTTTAAAATATTTTTGTTGTACTCGTATACTGTTTTTGTTAATGGTAGATAATGTTTGATACATTGATTGTACTGAACATTTTGCACATTGAATGGTAAACTTCTCGTTTGCTCGAGACACTTCATGACTCATTCTGTGTTGTATCATATTCTTCATAATGTGGATTAACATATTTTACTCATGTAGCAAGTCTACCGTGGCCTTTACTGTAGGCCTTTCCTACTTGTTCTAATTGCTTGATTCTTTGAGAAGACGTGTTCTTCACTGTAGAGATGTGAACTTTGGCTTCGGGGTCATATTTTGCCATCAACTGGTCTACAGCTGCAAATGTTGCAATGAGTCTGAACCTCATTGTCCAGAGTGTCGGATGATTCATTCATGTGACCTCGACAAGTAAGTGCTAGTTTACTTGACTCATTTTCTCTTAGTAATGCTCTTTCTATTTCTAGTTTATTCATAATGCCTGTACTTTTAATTTTACCTCTCTGCGATATATATTCCCTTTGTTCTGGATACCCATATGTCTTTGGCATCACATCTGTAATCCAACTAAGTTTTCAGTGCCCACTATTTCCCACCGTATATTAACTTATGTTTTCAAGTTGAGTGTACACAGCATGTAATGACTCACATACGCCATCGCACACTGTTAGTCTGAGGTGAGCACTGAAGCTACAAACACATCCAACGCCACACAACAAGTACCTGAACATAATCCACCAACTACACACTCGACAAGGCCAGCAATTCGCATGCCTCAATAAAACTATTGACCCATACCTTGATTAATGCCCGGGGTTTTATGATATTAGGAACATTCTTCTGTCTGCACCGCAAGTCAACAGAGCAGCTGATTCGGAGGCTAACAGCAAGCCCTGGAATACATGCTATCCTGGTTCTGAATATGCAGGCTTGAAATACAAACTCGACAATGAAAAGAACAACAATCGACTTTTCGAGCGGAATGCTTATTGACATTTCCATTACTTTTGTTGTTTTACTCCCGCTAGGGCCTTTTTATGTACCTGTAGTTTTTTTTTTTTTTTAAATCGGATTATTGTTTAATGCACACTGCAACTGAAGTCGCGGAAGCGAAGTGGTTAGCCAGCTGCCTGCTGACTCGGTGGTCACGTGTTCCAGTCCCCATCAAGGTGGATCTGTTTCTTAAAAATAGAGCTGGGATCCCAGAGCGACCCAGCCGACAATGTGTATCAGAACATACCTAGGGAAGTAAAGTCGGCTGGGAGATATTGAGCACACGAGCCACGGAAGGCCGATGGTTCTGTACAGATATATGGCTAACACCATATACCCGATATGCTTCAATGCTTGTAAAGCGTGCTTTAATGTTGACATTGTTGTAAAGGGTCCTTTGATGTTGACATTGCTGTAAAGGGTCCTTTAATGTTGACACTGCTGTAAAGCGTGCTTTAATGTTGACACTGTTATAAAGGGTCCTTTGATGTTGACACTGTTATAAAGGATCCTTTAATGTTTACATTATTATAAAGGGTCCTTTAATGTTGACACTGTTATAAAAGTTGCTTTAATGTTAATACTATTATAAAGGGTCCTTTAATGTTGACACTGCAACTGAAGTTAATGACAACGGCGTGGAAGAGTTACAGCCACATGAATAATCACAACGTGGATCCCCAGGGTAAGGTTTCTTGTTGCTATGTATAGTATTGTTGAACAGTTGACATGTCATTCATGATTGTATATCACTTGCAAAGAAGGGGCATTCGGGAAATGCAGACGAAACGGTATGTGTGCGGTAGAAAACCAGGGACTTGCATATATAGCTGAAATAAAATACTCGTACAACATGGTGAAATGTTTCAGAAAATCTAATGAAACTTTTAGGACACATCACGCAGAAAAATAAATGAAGGCATTCTAGGACTTTGTTTGATTTGTTGCGACAAAGATAGAGGACCTGAGCTAAAATCCTAACTCAACTCCAGAAAGTAGTCCTGGAAGAAAGATTTACGGTTAGGTTGAGAGAGTGAGACACAGACAGACAGACAGACAGACAGACAGACAGACAGACAGACAGACAGACAGACAGACAGACAGACAGACAGACAGACAGACAGACAGACAGACAGACAGACAGACAGACAGACAGACAGACAGACAGACAGACAGACAGACAGACAGACAGACAGACAGACAGACAGACAGACAGACAGACAGACAGACAGACAGACAGACAGACAGACAGACAGACAGACAGACAGACAGACAGACAGACAGACAGACAGACAGACAGACAGACAGACAGACAGACAGACAGACAGACAGACAGACAGACAGACAGACAGACAGACAGACAGACAGACAGACAGACAGACAGACAGACAGACAGACAGACAGACAGACAGACAGACAGACAGACAGACAGACAGACAGACAGACAGACAGACAGACAGACAGACAGACAGACAGACAGACAGACAGACAGACAGACAGACAGACAGAACAGACAGACAGACAGACAGACAGACAGACAGACAGACAGACAGACAGACAGACAGACAGACAGACAGACAGACAGACAGACAGACAGACAGACAGACAGACAGACAGACAGACAGACAGACAGACAGACAGACAGACAGGCAGGCAGGCAGGCAGGCAGGCAGGCAGGCAGGCAGGCAGGCAGGCAGGCAGGCAGGCAGGCAGGCAGGCAGGCAGGCAGGCAGGCAGGCAGGCAGGCAGGCAGGCAGGCAGGCAGGCAGGCAGGCAGGCAGGCAGACAGACAGACAGACAGACAGACAGACAGACAGACAGACAGACAGACAGACAGACAGACAGACAGACAGACAGACAGACAGAACAGACAGACAGACAGACAGACAGACAGACAGACAGACAGACAGACAGACAGACAGACAGACAGACAGACAGACAGACAGACAGACAGACAGACAGACAGACAGACAGACAGACAGACAGACAGACAGACAGGCAGGCAGACAGACAGGCAGACAGGCAGGCAGGCAGGCAGGCAGGCAGGCAGGCAGGCAGGCAGGCAGATATAAAGTGAGAGGGTGAGAGAGAAGGGGAGACCGGGAGAGAGTGGAGTGAGAGATAGAGTGAGAGAGAGGGAGAGACATGGAGAGAGAGTGAGAGAAAGAGTGAGAGGGATAAATAGAGAGATGGGGAAACGGAGAGGCAGAGAAAGAGTGAGAGAAAGAGTGACAGTCAGCGAGTGAGGGGGGGGGGGGGGGGGGGGGGCGAAGGCTTGACACAGAAATCTGTAATTGTAATTACTTCTCCAGACGAGACAATGACTTACCTTGGCTTGAAACTGAAGTCCATGTTGGAAGGCCTCATCGTTGTGTAACGGTATGCGGCTATCATATCCATCATCTGATACCAGATCGTAGGCCTTCTTTGAGGGCATGGTGGTTCCTGTGATGAATTCTTATGCAACAACCAGCATTCAGGGATGTCTATACACGAACATTAAATATTTAGTAACACCATTCAGACATGTCCGTTTGTGGGCAACCAATATTCAGCGAGATCATTCATCGATGTATTCAGTGAGAAAGGTCAGAAACGTCAGTATGTTGGTTGCCAATTTTCCGCGAGAGAACTCGGAGAAACTGTATGTGGGCAGTCAATGTTTAGCGAGATTATTCACAGATGGCTGTATGTGGACATATAATTCTTAGTAAGAACACTCAGGGACATCTGTATGTTGGCAACCAATATTCAGCGGGACCATTCAACGATGGTTGCATGGAAGCAACCAATATGCAATGGAAAAATCCAGACTGCTGTATGTTGACAACCAGCATTCAGTGAGACCCTGCAGAGACTTCTGTATGTGATAAATCAACATTCAGTGGGATCGGGCAAAGACGGATTTATGTGGACAACCAATATTCATCTAGACCATTCAAACACTTCTGTTTGTGGGTATCAATCCCTCAATGAGAACATCAAAGAATGTATTCCTGCAACAAACATTTTGTGAGACTATTGTCTGTATGCAGGTATTACACATTCAGTGAGCACCAATATGTGAGTGCGGTGCTTCCTTTGATTCACGATGCGAAGTCCAAACTCTCCAGGTCAGCTCATCTTTCCCATGTAAATGTACTAATCAAAGCAAGTTCTTGTGTGCACAGACCATCAGCTGGGTGCCTTTTGAAGGAACGATGGCGAATTCAGTTGAGATGTTATGTGGAGAAAACGTACATTTGTGGATGGAAGGGCAGGTTTTAAATGTTCACAGAGAAGGCAGCTTTGAAATTATGTGGACTTAATAGATGTTTCCTGCATTGGCATAGAGGAGTAGAGATACCGTGTCTAAGAGCTCCACTTTCGTCATTTGATATGGACTCAGCAGCGATGCTAGTATACTGCTTTGCTTCACTTAATCAGCTTTGTTGTCAATGCTTTAAGATACTGCCTGGTCCACTGAATCAGCTTTATTGTCAATGCTTTGAGATACTGCCTTGGTCCACTGAATCAGTTTTATTGTCAATGTTTTAAGATACTGCATTACTTCATTCAATCAGCTTTACTGTCAATGCTTTGAGATACTGCCTTACTTCATTCAGTCAACTTTACTGTCAATGCTTTGAGAATATGCCTTACTTCATTTAATCAGCTTTACTGTCTGTGACAAAGTGGTTTTCTTTCTATACCAGATATTGGACCGCTATAATATGACGGGTGAAGAGAAGACGATGTTTACTCATGTTGGTGGTACATGTCATTATGTGGACTGCTTGCTTGCTGGATACATCGCGTGCTTCCTGGGTGTCCTGGGGAAAATAGAAGACACATGACACATGACACCATGGTCTTTACTAATGTTCTTGTTGAAATGAACATTGTTCTATGCCAAGTACAATGACGGCATATAAATTACACAGGAACAACATGTAAACAATAGACAAGCCCACAACGAAACAACTTGTACACATTAGGATGGCCTATGTCATTATTATTGTTCCTATTATTATAATTATCATTAGGAGCAGCAGTAGCAGCAGCAGCAGCAGTAGTAGTAGAGGTGGTGGTGGTAGAATTAGTAGTAGCAGCAGCAGAACATATTTACATATCATCATCATTGAAACCTTCCACCTTTGCCGTCAAGCGTCGTGGGGAGAAATAACTGACATTCCAGCGTCAGATGGATAGCAATGGATAGGGTCATTCTATGTAATTGAACAATTTCTTTGTTGTCGTCAATCCATTGTCTTCTCGGGCGTCCTCTTACTTTTGTAGTGCTGGTAGTTGATGATGTTGCATTCTAACAAGAAGGCCGAACCATTTGATCTTCTGTCTTTTCAACATAGTGGCAGAAGGTGTTGATTCCACTGTATGTCTGATAACACCACTTCTTACTCAGTCTCGGATAGTTAAGTTGGCAGCCCTTCTCAAGCATTTCATCACGAAGATGATTTTGCGTAAGTGTGAGTTGGATAATGTCCAAGTTGACATCGGTAGCTTAAGATTCGTGTGAATATGCTATTCATTAGCTGTCGTTTTATTATTTATATATCAACTAGCTGACCCGGCCCGGCTTCGCCCAGTCCCTGGCGGGGATCTATCTGTCTGTCTGTCTTTCTGTCTGTCTG
This sequence comes from Cepaea hortensis, assembly GCA_963921405.1. Classification (NCBI taxonomy): domain Eukaryota; kingdom Metazoa; phylum Mollusca; class Gastropoda; order Stylommatophora; family Helicidae; genus Cepaea; species Cepaea hortensis. The sequence goes on along the minus strand of OY992884.1, from coordinate 78,625,285 downwards.
TCTGTCTGTCTGCTTGTCTGTCTGTCTGTCTGTCTGTCTGTCTGTCTGTCTGTCTGTCTGACCCGGCCCGGCTTCGCCCAGTCCCTGGTGGGAGCATTTCATTTAATTCATATAAGTAGTCATATAAGCTCCCGTTCCCGTTCCCGACTATCTACTGTCTGTCTGTCTATTATTAGAAAGAGAACTTGAAAGATCTTTACATCTTCCCCCAACAATTAACTTGGGTAAATGGAGCGTCTTATTTAATTCATATTCGGCCCCTGCTCCCGTTACCGTTCCCAAAAACGACGACCCGGCCCGGCTTCGCCCAGTTCCTGGTGGGGAGCATATCATTTAATTCATATTAGGTGGAGGGAGGAGGAGGAGGGAGCAGGAGGGAGGAGGAAGAGACAGGAGGAGGAGGGATGAGTAGGCGGGAGGAGGAGGGATTAGGAGGAGGAGGGAGGAATGAGGGGAGATGACCCGGCCCGGCTTCGCCCAGTCCCTGGCGGGGATCTATCTGTCTGTCTGCTTGTCTGTCTGTCTGTCTATCTGTCTGTCTGTCTGACCCGGCCCGGCTTCACCCAGTCCCTGGTGGGAAGCATTTCATTTAATTCATATAAGTAGTCATATAAGCTCCCGTTCCCGTTCCCGACTATCTACTGTCTGTCTATTATTAGAAAGAGCACTTGAAAGATCTTTACATCTACCCCCAACAATTAACTTGGGTAAATGGAGCGTTTTATTTAATTCATATTCGGCCCCTGCTCCCGTTACCGTTCCCAAAAACGACGACCGGGCCCGGCTTCGCCAAGTCCCTGGTGGGGAGCATATCATTTAATTCATATTAGGCGGAGGGATAGGAGGAGGGAGCAGGAGGGAGGAGGAGGAGACAGGAGGAGGAGGGAGGAGTAGGAGGGATTAGGAGGAGGAGGGAGGAATGAGGGGTGATGGAGGAGGAGGGAGTAGGAGGTAAGGGGAGGAAGAGGGAGGAGGATGAGGGAGAGGAGGAGAGAGGAGGAGGAGGGAGAAGGAGGAAGGAGGAGGAGGGAGTAGAAGGAAGAGCGAGGAGGAGGGAGGAGGTAGGAGGAGGGAGGCGGTATGAGGAGGGAGGAGGAGGGAGGAGGAGGAGAAAGAGGGAGGAGGAGGGAGAAGGAGGAGGAGGAAGAGCTAGGAGGAGGAGGGAGAAAGAGGGAGGGGGAGGAGGAGGGAGGAGGAGAGAAGGGAGGAAGAGAGAGGAGGAGGGAGGGAGAAGGAGGAGAGGGAGGATGAGAAGGAAGGAGGAGGAGTGAGGAGGAGGAGGGAGGAGGAGGTAAGAGGAGGAAGAGGGAGGACGAGGGAGGAGGAGGAGGAGGAGGAGGGAGGAGGAGGGAGTAGGAGGAAGAGCGAGGAGGAGGGAGATGGTAGGAGGAGGGAGGCGGTAGGAGGAGGGAGGAGGAGGAGAAAGAGGGAGGAGGAGAGAGAAGGAGGAGGAGGAAGAGGGAGGAGGATGAGAGAGAAGGAGGAGGAGGGAGAAGGAGGGAGGAGGAAGAGGGAGGAGGAGGAGGAGGAGGGAGGGGGCGGAGGGAGAAGGAGGAAGGAAGAGGAGGGAGGAGGAGGGAGGAGAGAGGAGGAGGAGGGAGGAGGCGGAGGGAGAAGGAGGAAGGAGGAGGAGGGAGGAGGAAGAGGGAGAAGGAGAAGGGAGAGGGAGGAGGAGGGAGAATGAGGAGGGGGAGGAGGGAAAGGGAGGAGGAGGGAGGAGGTAGAAGGAGGAGGATGGAGGAGGAAGAGGGAGGAGGAGGAGGATGGAGGAGGAAGAGGGAGGAGGAGGAGGGAGGAGGATGGACGAGGAAGAGGGAGAAGTAGGAGGAAGAGGGAGGAGGAGGGAGGAGAAGGAGGGAGAGGGAGGGGAGGAGGAGGGAGAGGGAGGAGGAGGAGGGAGGAGGCGGAGGGAGAAGGGGGAGGGAGGAAGAGGGAGGAAGAGGGAGAAGGAGGAGGGAGAGGGAGGAGGGAGGATGAGGAGGGAGAGGGAGGGGGATGAGGAGGAGGAGGGAGGAGGAGGAGGAGGTAGAGGGAGGATGAGGTGGGAGGAGAAGGAGAGAGGAGGAGGAGGGAGGAGAAGGGAGGAGGAGGAGGTAGAGGGAGGAGGAGGAGGGAGGAGGAGGAGAGAGGAAGAGGAGGTAGAGGGAGGAGGAGGGAGGAGGAGGAGAGAGGAGGAGAAGGGAGGAGGAGGGAATTCGCCATTCCCAATTCATACTCGTCTAGGTTCTGTGATTTCGGTCCTTCCATTGATTGTTCTTCCCATTCTACATGACTGTAGATAACTTCTTTACACATAAAAAGATGAGTTGTTATTGACATTGCCGTGTGACGATTCTGTGTAGTAACGTCATTTTCTTCGCTTTTCCTAGCGTTGTGGTTCAGGGATTCTTTCTTTATCATATATTTACGTACGTATTTAGGGAGGGGGAGGAGGGAGGAGGAGGAAGAAGAAAAAAAAACAATGACAGTTGGCAGCGCGGGAATGAGAGGAAGACGTGTAGAAAATTGCATCTCAATCGGATGGACCGTTCGCGAACGCATAAAGGACATACACACATACATACATACCTATATACATACATACATCCTTTTTTATATATAAGATGGTGTAAAACTAACAAGACCGACATGGTTGTTTCGTGTGGAGCCGCAAAAGGCTAGTGGCTAGGTGCTGGCCTGATGGTCATGGTTTCGAATTCGAATCGAGGCGGATGTGTTTTTTTTTAATGACCAAAAATTCATAAAATGGGTACCAGAAAGGTCTTTGGAAGTAAAGATGGCCAGCGCGGTATTGACTATATCAGTCACCGAGTGCCGGTTGGTATATACAAACACGGCTCTGACATAATATGCCGAATGCGCTTAAGACTAATAGGGTTCTTTACTTGGTTATGTGCCTTCATTGTCTTCATTGATCACACAAAGGCGTTCAATAGCGTAAACTGCACCCACAATATACACAAGCGCGCAGATCGTGCCAATCGATGGGAGAGACATTAGCATTGTAAATAACATTTATTGGAAACAATATGCTGCCATAAAAATTGATAGCGATGTAGGTCAATATCAGTAGATGGAAAGAGGTGTGCCACAAGGCTGTACAATGTCTCCGTGCCGTCCGTGTCTCTACTGTGAAGAAATGAACATGTTAAGTGACAGAGGCATCGTAATCGGGGGACCAAAAACGTTAGTTGCATATCCTTTACAGGACGTCGCCATTAACCCCCGTATTTTTGGCTGTTTATGATCTCTTGGCAAGTTTACGTTCAGTAGTTTGCCATGCCATTGTATGAGAACTAACGCAAGGTAGTCTTCTGCCAAATATCCCGCAGCTGTGCTTCGAACGCGGTATGCGGAATTACGAATTGCGTCCGTAACCCCTTTGCTATAGAGCCGGTCGGAGGGCAAAGCACAAACGATGTCAGATAGGCAGCTAATGAGACATTGTTGCAGAAAATGGCAAATATCTTCATCGTTCAGATCATGTTGCATTGTGCATAGTGAGCCAATAAGTAGGATTATAATTACATTTTATGAACACAGAAATTATCGTCTTCTCCAAACAGCAAAAGGTACCAATATTTACATTTTTTAAAATATGACAAGAAGCTTAAACGGAGGGGCATGTCAGCTGTCTTGGGGCGGTCGTAATATCAGATGGAAGATGCTTTGTATATAGGTGTTTTTTTTTTGTTTTTGTTTTTTTTTAAGAGTAGTCCATACACGTGCTTACTGCTTTTAGTATCACTGGACTGAATTTTGCGTGTTGATAGCTTTCCCTATCACCAGTGTCCCTGGCCATCAGGTGAATCCACTCCGACTTCAGAGGTACTTGTAATTTAGGTCCCCAAGTCAAGTACGAGAGGTCAACATTTTAGTCTACCTCCCGATGAAGGAACTGAACCCGCTACCAACACATCGGATGTTTAAGAACGAGCGGCCATGCTGACCGCGGTATAGAGTCGATAAAAGTGGCATTTGCTAGGTGGACAACTTGCTCACCAATTGAGAGCCGTCAACTGCCGTGAGAGGTATGTTAAAATTATATATGGAAACCATACTGTTGTAAACATGTGAAATATGGACAATATGTAAACATGTGAAGTATGGATAGTATGTAAACATGTGAAATATGGATAATATGTAAACATGTGAAATATGGATAATATGTAAACATGTGAAATATGGATAATATGTAAACATGTGAAATATGGATAATATGTACACATGTGAAGTATGGATAGTATGTAAACATGTGAAATATGGATAATATGTAAACATGTGAAATATGGATAATATGTAAACATGTGAAATATGGATAATATGTAAACATGTGAAATATGGATAATATGTAAACATGTAAAATGTGGATAACATGATATATGCAGCCAATACTGTTGCAAACATGTGAAATATGGATCACATAATATATGCAGCCAATATTGTTGCAAACATGTGAAATATGGATCACATAATATATGCAGCCAATACTGTTGCAAAAATTTGAAATATGGATCACATAATATATGCAGCCAATACTGTTGCAAAAAAGTGAAATATGGATCACATAATATATGCAGCCAATACTGTTGCAAACATGTGAAATATGGATCACATAATATATGCAGCCAATACTGTTGCAAAAATGTGAAATATGGATCACATAATATATGCAGCCAATACTGTTGCAAAAATGTGAAATATGGATCACATAATATATGCAGCCAATACTGTTGCAATCGTGTGAAATGTGGAAAATATGTAAACATGTCATATGTGAACAATATGATATATGGATACTATACTGTTGTAAACATGTGGAATATGGACAATATGTAAAAATGTCATATGTGGATAATATGATATATAGAGACTATACTGTTGTAAACATGTGAAATATGGACAATATGATACATGAAGACTATACTGTTGTAAGCATGTGAAATATGGACAATATGATACATGAAGACTATACTGTTGTAAACATGTGAAATATGGACAATATGATACATGGAGACTATACTGTTGTAAACATGTGAAATTGGGACAACATGTAGACATGTAAAATATTGACAATATGTAAACATGTGAAATATTGATAATATGCTATTTGGAGACTATACTGTTGTAAACATGTGAACTATTGACAATATGCACACATGTGAAGTATGGTTAATAGTCGTGTTTTCTTAGTCATGTTATGAGAAGCAACAGACGTGGAACTGTAGCGATAACCTCAAAACTTGATGAGAACATAGTAAAGGGAAGACAAAGAGTCAAATGCTTAGATTGATGGTTTAACCAAATGGTGTAGTCGGGGCAGGAGCACAGATTTTATCCGAGAAGAAGGACATCTTATGAGATGACCAACCATGATCGCTTTCGATGATGACCATGGCAGATGATGATGATGATGATGATGATGATGATGATGATGATGATGATGATGATGATGATGATGATGATGATGATGATGATGATGATGATGTGATGATGATGATGATGATGATGATGATGATGATGATGATGATGATGATGATGATGATGATGATGATGATGATGATGATGATGATGATGATGATGATGATGATGATGATGATGATGATGATGATGATGATGATGATGATGATGATGATGATGATGATGATGATGATGATGATGATGATGATGATGATGATGATGATGATGATGATGATGATGATGATGATGATGATGATGATGATGATGATGATGATGATGATGATGATGATGATGATGATGATGATGATGATGATGATGATGATGATGATGATGATGATGATGATGATGATGATGATGATGATGATGATGATGATGATGATGATGATGATGATGATGATGATGATGATGATGATGATGATGATGATGATGATGATGATGATGATGATGATGATGATGATGATGATGATGATGATGATGATGATGATGATGATGATGATGATGATGATGATGATGATGATGATGATGATGATGATGATGATGATGATGATGATGATGATGATGATGATGATGATGATGATGATGATGATGATGATGATGATGATGATGATGATGATGATGATGATGATGATGATGATGATGATGATGATGATGATGATGATGATGATGATGATGATGATGATGATGATGATGATGATGATGATGATGATGATGATGATGATGATGATGATGATGATGATGATGATGATGATGATGATGATGATGATGATGATGATGATGATGATGATGATGATGATGATGATGATGATGATGATGATGATGATGATGATGATGATGATGATGATGATGATGATGATGATGATGATGATGATGATGATGATGATGATGATGATGATGATGATGATGATGATGATGATGATGATGATGATGATGATGATGATGATGATGATGATGATGATGATGATGATGATGATGATGATGATGATGATGATGATGATGATGATGATGATGATGATGATGATGATGATGATGATGATGATGATGATGATGATGATGATGATGATGATGATGATGATGATGATGATGATGATGATGATGATGATGATGATGATGATGATGATGATGATGATGATGATGATGATGATGATGATGATGATGATGATGATGATGATGATGATGATGATGATGATGATGATGATGATGATGATGATGATGATGATGATGATGATGATGATGATGATGATGATGATGATGATGATGATGATGATGATGATGATGATGATGATGATGATGATGATGATGATGATGATGATGATGATGATGATGATGATGATGATGATGATGATGATGATGATGATGATGATGATGATGATGATGATGATGATGATGATGATGATGATGATGATGATGATGATGATGATGATGATGATGATGATGATGATGATGATGATGATGATGATGATGATGATGATGATGATGATGATGATGATGATGATGATGATGATGATGATGATGATGATGATGATGATGATGATGATGATGATGATGATGATGATGATGATGATGATGATGATGATGATGATGATGATGATGATGATGATGATGATGATGATGATGATGATGATGATGATGATGATGATGATGATGATGATGATGATGATGATGATGATGATGATGATGATGATGATGATGATGATGATGATGATGATGATGATGATGATGATGATGATGATGATGATGATGATGATGATGATGATGATGATGATGATGATGATGATGATGATGATGATGATGATGATGATGATGATGATGATGATGATGATGATGATGATGATGATGATGATGATGATGATGATGATGATGATGATGATGATGATGATGATGATGATGATGATGATGATGATGATGATGATGATGATGATGATGATGATGATGATGATGATGATGATGATGATGATGATGATGATGATGATGATGATGATGATGATGATGATGATGATGATGATGATGATGATGATGATGATGATGATGATGATGATGATGATGATGATGATGATGATGATGATGATGATGATGATGATGATGATGATGATGATGATGATGATGATGATGATGATGATGATGATGATGATGATGATGATGATGATGATGATGATGATGATGATGATGATGATGATGATGATGATGATGATGATGATGATGATGATGATGATGATGATGATGATGATGATGATGATGATGATGATGATGATGATGATGATGATGATGATGATGATGATGATGATGATGATGATGATGATGATGATGATGATGATGATGATGATGATGATGATGATGATGATGATGATGATGATGATGATGATGATGATGATGATGATGATGATGATGATGATGATGATGATGATGATGATGATGATGATGATGATGATGATGATGATGATGATGATGATGATGATGATGATGATGATGATGATGATGATGATGATGATGATGATGATGATGATGATGATGATGATGATGATGATGATGATGATGATGATGATGATGATGATGATGATGATGATGATGATGATGATGATGATGATGATGATGATGATGATGATGATGATGATGATGATGATGATGATGATGATGGTGATGGTGATGGTGATGGTGATGGTGATGGTGATGGTGATGGTGATGGTGATGGTGATGGTGGTGGTGGTGGTGGTGGTGGTGGTGGTGGTGGTGGTGGTGGTGGTGGTGGTGGTGGTGGTGGTGGTGGTGGTGGTGGTGGTGGTGGTGGTGGTGGTGGTGGTGGTGGTGGTGGTGGTGGTGGTGGTGGTGGTGGTGGTGGTGGTGGTGGTGGTGGTGGTGGTGGTGGTGGTGGTGGTGGTGGTGGTGGTGGTGGTGGTGGTGGTGGTGGTGGTGGTGGTGGTGGTGGTGGTGGTGGTGGTGGTGGTGGTGGTGGTGGTGGTGGTGGTGGTGGTGGTGGTGGTGGTGGTGGTGGTGGTGGTGGTGGTGGTGGTGGTGGTGGTGGTGGTGGTGGTGGTGGTGGTGGTGGTGGTGGTGGTGGTGGTGGTGGTGGTGGTGGTGGTGGTGGTGGTGGTGGTGGTGGTGGTGGTGGTGGTGGTGGTGGTGGTGGTGGTGGTGGTGGTGGTGGTGGTGGTGGTGGTGGTGGTGGTGGTGGTGGTGGTGGTGGTGGTGGTGGTGGTGGTGGTGGTGGTGGTGGTGGTGGTGGTGGTGGTGGTGGTGGTGGTGGTGGTGGTGGTGGTGGTGGTGGTGGTGGTGGTGGTGGTGGTGGTGGTGGTGATGGTGATGATGATGATGATGATGATGATGATGATGATGATGATGATGGATGATGATGGATGATGGATGATGGATGATGGATGATGGATGATGGATGATGGATGATGGATGATGGATGATGGATGATGGATGATGGATGATGATGATGAAATGGTGACGATGGTGATGACACTTGTAAATTTGTAATTTCTTAATTGCGGTCTATTATCTTAAAAAGAGAGCAGTACATTCATTAAATCACTGCAGCTTTTAATAACTGCTATTTACAAACTAATAGGAAATAAGCACACAGCTACTTTATTTTTGGTTCACAGTGTTCACCCACACGTTCTGAAAATATTAACACTAGCCTCATATCATGGGGCACACAGTTGTCTATAAGAACTTTAGCTTGTTTCTGCGGATCTCTAAAGCGTATATGATAAAGCACGCAGTTTTCTTTAAGTAACTTTGATTTGGCTACTGCAGACCCATAGAGCCAATACAAAATTTTCTATAAGTAACTTTAGTTTGCTCGTGCGTACTCTTACAGCACATAGTTTTCTTAAAGTACCTACCGTTTGCTCCTGGACTCCTAAATCGGATATTATGTAGCACATAGTTTTCTATAAGTAACTTTAGTTTGCTCATGCGGACTTTTAAGGCACACTTTTCTAAAAGTAACTATAGTTTGCACGTGTAGACTCCTGGAGCCTATGTTTTGTTTGCTCATGCGAGCGACTACAGCACAGTTTTCTATAAGTAACTGTAGTTTGCCCGTGCGAACGATTACAGCACAGTTTTCTATAAGTAACTGTAGTTTGCCAGTGCGAAGGACTACAGCACAGTTTTCTATAGATCCCAGAAATGTCTTGGGTAGTAAAGTTGGCCAGTGTGAGACTGACCACATCGCCCACAGACTGGTCTATACAACTATGGGTCCGGCAGCATGTGTCCAGGGCGTGTAACAGTGTCCTTTACTCTTCCCTGCAGACTCAGCAACGTATGTCATGTGAAATAGTTGTCTATGCGTAACTTCACTTAGTTTTCTCTAGCTGACTATTACAGCATATGTCATGTCAAACAATTGTCTGTGCGTAACTTTGCTTAGTTTTCTCTAGCGGACTATTACAGCATATGTCATGTGAAATAGTTGTCTATGCGTAACTTCACTTAGTTTTCTCTAGCGGACTATTACAGCATATGTCATGTGAAATAGTTGTCTATGCGTAACTTCACTTAGTTTACTCTAGCGGACTATTACAGCATATGTCATGTGAAATAGTTGTCTATGCGTAACTTTACTTAGTTTTCTCTAGCGGACTATTACAGCATATGTCATGTGAAATAGTTGTCTATGCGTAACTTCATTTAGTTTTCTCTAGCGGACTATTACAGCATATGTCATGTGAAATAGTTGTCTATGCGTAACTTCACTTAGTTTTCTCTAGCGGACTATTACAGCATATGTCATGTGAAATAGTTGTCTATGCGTAACTTCACTTAGTTTTCTCTAGCTGACTATTACAGCGTATGTCATTTGAAATAGTTGTCTATGCGTAACTTCACTTAGTTTTCTCTAGCTGACTATTACAGCATATGTCATGTCAAACAATTGTCTGTGCGTAACTTTGCTTAGTTTTCTCTAGCGGACTATTACAGCATATGTCATGTGAAATAGTTGTCTATGCGTAACTTCACTTAGTTTTCTCTAGCGGACTATTACAGCATATGTCATGTGAAATAGTTGTCTATGCGTAACTTCACTTAGTTTTCTCTAGCGGACTATTACAGCATATGTCATGTGAAATAGTTGTCTATGCGTAACTTTACTTAGTTTTCTCTAGCGGACTATTACAGCATGTGTCATGTGAAATAGTTGTCTATGAGTAACTTCACTTAGTTTTCTCTAGCGGACTATTACAGCATATGTCATGTGAAATAGTTGTCTATGCGTAACTTCACTTAGTTTTCTCTAGCGGACTATTACAGCATATGTCATGTGAAATAGTTGTCTATGCGTAACTTCACTTAGTTTTCTCTAGCGGACTATTACAGCATATGTCATGTGAAATAGTTGTCTATGCGTAACTTCACTTAGTTTTCTCTAGCGGACTATTACAGCATATGTCATGTGAAATAGTTGTCTATGCGTAACTTTACTTAGTTTTCTCTAGCGGACTATTACAGCATATGTCATGTGAAATAGTTGTCTATGCGTAACTTTACTTAGTTTTCTCTAGCGGACTATTACAGCATATGTCATGTGAAATAGTTGTCTATGCGTAACTTCACTTAGTTTTCTCTAGCGGACTATTACAGCATATGTCATGTGAAATAGTTGTCTATGCGTAACTTCACTTAGTTTTCTCTAGCGGACTATTACAGCATATGTCATGTGAAATAGTTGTCTATGCGTAACTTTACTTAGTTTTCTCTAGCTGACTATTACAGCGTATGTCATGTGAAATAGTTGTCTATGCGTAACTTCACTTAGTTTTCTCTAGCTGACTATTACAGCATATGTCATGTCAAACAATTGTCTGTGCGTAACTTTGCTTAGTTTTCTCTAGCGGACTATTACAGCATATGTCATGTGAAATAGTTGTCTATGCGTAACTTCACTTAGTTTTCTCTAGCGGACTATTACAGCATATGTCATGTGAAATAGTTGTCTATGCGTAACTTCACTTAGTTTTCTCTAGCGGACTATTACAGCATATGTCATGTGAAATAGTTGTCTATGCGTAACTTTACTTAGTTTTCTCTAGCGGACTATTACAGCATATGTCATGTGAAATAGTTGTCTATGCGTAACTTCACTTAGTTTTCTCTAGCGGACTATTACAGCATATGTCATGTGAAATAGTTGTCTATGCGTAACTTCACTTAGTTTTCTCTAGCGGACTATTACAGCATATGTCATGTGAAATAGTTGTCTATGCGTAACTTTACTTAGTTTTCTCTAGCGGACTATTACAGCATATGTCATGTGAAATAGTTGTCTATGCGTAACTTTACTTAGTTTTCTCTAGCGGACTATTACAGCATATGTCATGTGAAATAGTTGTCTATGCGTAACTTTACTTAGTTTTCTCTAGCGGACTATTACAGCATATGTCATGTGAAATAGTTGTCTATGCGTAACTTCACTTAGTTTTCTCTAGCGGACTATTACAGCATATGTCATGTGAAATAGTTGTCTATGCGTAACTTTACTTAGTTTTCTCTAGCTGACTATTACAGCGTATGTCATGTGAAATAGTTGTCTATGCGTAACTTCACTTAGTTTTCTCTAGCTGACTATTACAGCGTATGTCATGTGAAATAGTTGTCTATGCGTAACTTCACTTAGTTTTCTCTAGCTGACTATTACAGCATATGTCATGTCAAACAATTGTCTGTGCGTAACTTTGCTTAGTTTTCTCTAGCGGACTATTACAGCATATGTCATGTGAAATAGTTGTCTATGCGTAACTTCACTTAGTTTTCTCTAGCGGACTATTACAGCATATGTCATGTGAAATAGTTGTCTATGCGTAACTTCACTTAGTTTTCTCTAGCGGACTATTACAGCATATGTCATGTGAAATAGTTGTCTATGCGTAACTTTACTTAGTTTTCTCTAGCGGACTATTACAGCATATGTCATGTGAAATAGTTGTCTATGCGTAACTTCACTTAGTTTTCTCTAGCGGATTATTACAGCATATGTCATGTGAAATAGTTGTCTATGCGTAACTTCACTTAGTTTTCTCTAGCGGACTATTACAGCATATGTCATGTGAAATAGTTGTCTATGCGTAACTTCACTTAGTTTTCTCTAGCGGACTATTACAGCATATGTCATGTGAAATAGTTGTCTATGCGTAACTTCACTTAGTTTTCTCTAGCGGACTATTACAGCATATGTCATGTGAAATAGTTGTCTATGCGTAACTTCACTTAGTTTTCTCTAGCGGACTATTACAGCATATGTCATGTGAAATAGTTGTCTATGCGTAACTTCACTTAGTTTTCTCTAGCGGACTATTACAGCATATGTCATGTGAAATAGTTGTCTATGCGTAACTTTACTTAGTTTTCTCTAGCTGACTATTACAGCATATGTCATGTGAAATAGTTGTCTATGCGTAACTTCACTTAGTTTTCTCTAGCGGACTATTACAGCATATGTCATGTGAAATAGTTGTCTATGCGTAACTTTACTTAGTTTTCTCTAGCGGACTATTACAGCATATGTCATGTGAAATAGTTGTCTATGCGTAACTTCACTTAGTTTTCTCTAGCGGACTATTACAGCATATGTCATGTGAAATAGTTGTCTATGCGTAACTTCACTTAGTTTTCTCTAGCGGACTATTACAGCATATGTCATGTGAAATAGTTGTCTATGCGTAACTTCACTTAGTTTTCTCTAGCGGACTATTACAGCATATGTCATGTGAAATAGTTGTCTATGCGTAACTTTACTTAGTTTTCTCTAGCGGACTATTACAGCATATGTCATGTGAAACAGTTGTCTGTGCGTAACTTTGCTTAGTTTTCTTAGCGGGCTTACTTATTTTTCTTAAGCAGGCTATTAAATCGTATGCCATGTGAAATAGTTGATATACGTACTTTACTTAGAACTCTTTGGCGGACTCCTAAAGCTTATGTCATGTGAAATAGCTGTCGATAAGTAACTTTAGTTTTCTTTAACGTCTTCTAAAGCGTATGCCGTATAGCACGGTTTCCCGAAGCACTGCATGGAGAGCACAAATCTATCGTCACCTCCTATCTTAACTAAACCAAGCAAACATCTCCAGTACACGGACACTGCATCTATATGAGGAAGCATTTTTCCTGTAATGTATACGCCTTTTAAATTATCATTTTTACTCTCTTCATGCCCCCGATTGCTGCGCGCGTTATCTTTTCCCCAGTTTTATATGTTTGCTATTTATCCTTGTCTTCATTGTGGGCCTTTCATTTTTGTTGCGTAAATACTTCTCGCCTGTCTAGAATTCCCTAGAAAACCAGTATGCATTAGGATCAAATGTGATATGTGTTTGAGAACTTGAATAACGCCATAATCCCCAGCACAGACTTGGCACATTCAGCTCTCCAGCACAATTCGGCTGCATGGCCATAAACTTCCCATGACTGGAGATAATGGATATTCTATGTCTCAGATCTTGTTAGAAGCCCTTTCAGGCAGTTTTTAACAGAGGCTAGAGCGTCTCTGTGATTCATATTCTGTTTATCCACGCAACAGAGGCTAGAGCGTCTCTGTGATTCATATTCTGTTTATCCACGCAACAGAGGCTAGAGCGTCTCTGTGATTCATATTCTGTTTATCCACGCAACAGAGGCTAGAGCGTCTCTGTGATTCATATTCTGTTTATCAACGCAACAGAGGCTAGAGCGTCTCTGTGATTCATATTCTGTTTATCCACGCAACAGAGGCTAGAGCGTCTCTGTGATTCATATTCTGTTTATCCACGCAACAGAGGCTAGAGCGTCTCTGTGATTCATATTCTGTTTATCCACGCAACAGAGGCTAGAGCGTCTCTGTGATTCATATTCTGTTTATCCACGCAACAGAGGCTAGAGCGTCTCTGTGATTCATATTCTGTTTATCCACGCAACAGAGGCTAGAGCGTCTCTGTGATTCATATTCTGTTTATCCACGCAACAGAGGCTAGAGCGTCTCTGTGATTCATATTCTGTTTATCCACGCAACAGAGGCTAGAGCGTCTCTGTGATTCATATTCTGTTTATCCACGCAACAGAGGCTAGAGCGTCTCTGTGATTCATATTCTGTTTATCCACGCAACAGAGGCTAGAGCGTCTCTGTGATTCATATTCTGTTTATCCACGCAACAGAGGCTAGAGCGTCTCTGTGATTCATATTCTGTTTATCCACGCAACAGAGGCTAGAGCGTCTCTGTGATTCATATTCTGTTTATCCACGCAACAGAGGCTAGAGCGTCTCTGTGATTCATATTCTGTTTATCCACGCAACAGAGGCTAGAGCGTCTCTGTGATTCATATTCTGTTTATCCACGCAACAGAGGCTAGAGCGTCTCTGTGATTCATATTCTGTTTATCCACGCAACAGAGGCTAGAGCGTCTCTGTGATTCATATTCTGTTTATCCACGCAACAGAGGCTAGAGCGTCTCTGTGATTCATATTCTGTTTATCCACGCAACAGAGGCTAGAGCGTCTCTGTGATTCATATTCTGTTTATCCACGCAACAGAGGCTAGAGCGTCTCTGTGATTCATATTCTGTTTATCCACGCAACAGAGGCTAGAGCGTCTCTGTGATTCATATTCTGTTTATCCACGCAACAGAGGCTAGAGCGTCTCTGTGATTCATATTCTGTTTATCCACGCAACAGAGGCTAGAGCGTCTCTGTGATTCATATTCTGTTTATCCACGCAAAAGTGCAAGATCATTCCATGCAGCACAGTCATGGATGCCAGAGATTTTGCCAAAGAAAGATAACAGACTTTTTTTGTTTGGCAAAAATATAAGCCGGGGATGTAGGCAAGCGCTTATGGCAGTCACATGGGACAAGATACATCACCCACGCTTATGTGTGGATATATATATATATAAATGAGACCCGCAGTAGCGCCGTGGCTAGCGCACTTGTCTGACAGTCATATGGTCGAATCCCCATCGAAACAGTAACGTTTAACTTTAACCTAGGTCAGTGGTTCTCAACCTTTTTGGCCCATGCACCCCTTTCACCATATGTTCAGAATGTCATTTCCCCCTTTGGTATTTCCTCCCTATAAATCTCCCGCTGCCCCTACACAGTATACCTAACCATTGAAGCTAAATTTAATAACAAATACTAAAACAAGTCTAGACGTCTACATAAAACGTGATTTGTGGGTCTTTTTTATGTCGCATATCCCTTTACAGGATGATGCAGTCAACACCAGCATCTTTCAGCTGCTGTTGATGTACTAGGCAAGATTATTCTCAGTAGTTTGCCATTGCTTTCTGAGCGGGTCTACTTACGTTATAAAACGAATTTCAGAAGAGCGAGAAGTACAGAAATGTAAAGTATTAGAGGGAAAAACAATATCAAGTAATCGGTTCTTGTATGAACGCGAAATAATCTTAATTCCCCCCCCCCCCCCGAAACCTAAAATTCCCCCAGCCCCCTGAAAAAAAGGGGGGGGGGGAGATCCCCACTGGTTGAGAACCACTGTTCTAGGTCATTCCAGCCTGACATGGGCAGAAGGAAATGACGGAGACGCGGTAGCTAACTACCTGCTAGTAGAGTAGTCCTGGCTCAAATTTCTTTCGAGGTGAAATATGGTTGGTGATCCCGTGGTACACGCGTCCACCAAGCCGCATGGATAGCTTGAATACTGCGTGGCGATGGCAGGGAAAACACGACCCTTACACCCTCGGCACTTCTGCATACTTTTCGTGTGCGTAAAGAATGAATGTCGTAGTAGTTACTTGTTCTTCTTTACCACTTTAGTGTCGTCCCTGGAGTGAAGGGAATCAACACCCACATTATTTTTTAATCCAATATCTCTATCCTGGAGATATCCAGCAGACTCCGTCCACACACTCCCTCAATCTGAGGACACCTTCTTCTCACTCTTGCTCACTCCTGGATCATGCCCCCTCTCATTCTTCCCCAACATAACATACTTGACAACTCTAGCCTCAACAAATAAAAACAAGAAATTTATTAAAGCAAAGAGTATATGTAGGAGAAATGTGTGTGTGTATAAGGTGTAGAATGTGTGTCGAATATTCTACTGGTAGACCAGTGATTTAGAAGCAAAGTCTGTAACATCATAGTGCTTAGCACACAACAGCACCATTTATTCCGGACAGTAAACCTCACCCAGAAGATGACAACTTTCTCCAATCACTCGATCAAACAGGATGCTGGTAATCCGATAGACACTGTTCCTCTTGGTCTTCACTCTACCACACGGTGAAGTTACTCTGTTTCATAATGTTTGTTGAACTGATAATCTTCCAATTAACTGAAATGTCACTTGGGGAAAATCTAATGTTCATATGTCTCTGATTATAATATTTTCCCCTCTTTTAGAACACAACCTATTAATGTTTGTTAGGTAGATGTGAGTGTGTATATATATATATATATATATATATATATATATATATATATATATATATATATATATATATATATATATATATATATATATATATATATATCCTTAGTATGCGAGTTATTAATCTTCGGTGTTGAAGCTTATCACTCATTAAACACAACACTTATGTTCATCAAATCCTACTCAGCAGAAGTCAGGTTTCTGCGGAACAACTAGGTTCTGAGCCCCGTGTAAAAACCTCTCAGCAACCTCTGTCTTCTTTCCATGAGTCATTATTGTATAAAACTTTGAACTGCTTCTTCGTAATAAATCATCTCACACTCACGTGGAACACTCAAGGGGAACTGTAAATGGAACCTGTAGAGTAGATAACATCATGGTGAGGGCAACTCAATCCTGACCGTAATTAGGTGATTGTCGGCCAATAGCAGCACTCAGATCTATAACAGAGATCCGATCTCTGTCATACGGCCAAATCGCGCATCACAATGGTCTTATACATGGCAACACCAGGAAAGAATAAAGGAACGAGTAGAAACCCAGCAGATGTCCTACTGGAAGATCCTACCATTTCACATTCCTCTTCTCCCTCTCAACCATCCTTAATCTCTCTAATTATTATTCCACTACATTGTCCTCAACTCCCCGAGTAAAATGATATATCACACAAGCTAGTTGAAGCCACACAATAGGATACCAGTGCCGACGCTCCTATGATACTTTCTAGCACCGCACTAATAGAACATTCTATCACTAAGCATAATACATTATATCACTGCACCTATAATACATTAGATCACCGCACAGCACTGTACTCTATTCCTAATCATACTCTTAAATTAGATATTATTAATAGCCTACCATATGCCTATTTTGGTTGCCACTCGAGAAACTATGCAATCAGATTGGATCTATGTCCGCGGAAAACTATCACCACTTAGACATTATAGTTTCACTCATGTAACGCAACTCAGAATAATGCCCCGATCCTAACACTTCAGAATGTTTTTCTCGACTCCCTCCACCTGTTTACCGCACTGGGTTTTATATGGGTGCTTGAGTGACGTCACCAAAAAGTCCAGACGCCAATCAGTCCAGAATCTGGCTTTGCCCTCCTGTTTCTAGACTAACCAGAGTCAATTAGCTGTCAAGTTTCCTTTTCATCTGGGGAGTTCTTTGTCTCATCCAACAAATATCCCGGCTGTCTGTGAGCCAGAGACCTTTCCCTCACATCACAGAATCCTTCCGACCTCTAGCAGACATTCTGTCTATCACTTGCAACGGCCAACTCCCACTGTGTAAACAGATGACGCCAGTGCACATCTCTCGAACAACCACCTGTCAACAAATTGTCGACCGTGTGCAGACATCGCGACGTGACTCACTTTGATCTCATACCCCAATGCTGACCAGGTGCAGACAGTTTTAACAACGTATTTTCTCAGTCTGTTCAACAACACAGGGTCTATTGTGTTTGCAGACCAATGTCGGGCTTGGTTGTCATCGATCGACACGAACAAGTTTATTTAACTCGCGACAATACTGTTGTGGTTATTGTGAAGTTGTGGTGGTAGTGAAGCCCTGGTGATAGTGAAGGTGTGATGTTAGAGAAGGTGTGATATTGGAGAATGTGTGATGATAAAGAAGTTGTGGTGGTAGAGAAGGTGTGGTGGTAGAGAAGTTGTGGTAGTAGCGACGTTGTGGTGGTAGTGAAGCCCTGGTGGTAATGAAGCTGTGGTGGTAGTGAAGCTGTGATGGTAGTTAAGTTGTGATGATAGTGAAGGTGTGGTGTTAGATAAGGTGTGATGTTAAAGAAGCCGTGATGGTAGTGCAGTTGTGGTGGTAATTAAGCTGTGATGGATATGAAGGTAATCAGTAGTGAGGATCAAAGTCAAGAAAGCCATTCATATGTTAATACTGCATACTGGGAGTAGCCTTAGCAAAAACTTCACTGGTATCGATCCCCAGTTGTGAGTTTGCCATCTCAAGTATTGAGGATTCAATCCCCAGTAGTGATTTTTATGTCAACGGAAGTGAGAATGCGATCCCCTATCGTGATGTGTTCACCCCAGTAGTGAGATGTTGATCCCCTGAAGTGAGGTTTTGAGCCCACTAGTGAGGTTTTGGCCGTCTCCGTGCCAAAGGTGTTACGGACGCGATTCGTAAACCCGTATACCCGCTTTCGAAATACACCTGCGCGCGATTTGGTAGCAGACCGCGTTGCATTGGTTTCAAGTTGGTATGGGTGCCGGTTATTCAGAAAGCAATGGCGAACTACTGAACGTAAACTTGCCAAGAGATCACAACAGCAGAAATGCCGGTGTTGACTGCGAAATCATATAAAGAATATGCACACACACAAAAGGGTGAGGTTTTGATCCCACTAGTGAGGTTGTGACCCCAGTAGTGAGGTTTTGACCCCAGTAGTGAGGGTTTCACCCTACTAGTGAGGTTTTGACCCCAGTATTGAGGTTTTGACCCCGGTAGTGAGATTGTAACCCTCATAGTCACGAGTTTCATTTTCCAAACCTGTACGGTTCTAAGGTCAATCTAGCATCGTAAACTTTAGCACTGGATAATCGTAAGAATGTTCAAGGTCATTATCTAAGGAGGAAAGGTGACAATGACGGTTACCCATCTCGTGATATATCACGACCTAACACAGATAAAGGCCTACCTCTTCACATCACTACAGAAGTTTCTGCTAGGGGATTGCCTTCACTTTACGGCACAGTTGCCTACATGGGTTTCGGTCGGAAATTGTGATGGTCAAATGGTGCACGGGGATTAACATGAATAATATTGCATCTCTACATTCGCACTGGGCATTTCTGGTATTCGTATGGTGAGGCTGGACACACCAGGATGGAAGTAATGGCGACAAACTGGACGATACAAAAGCCGGGGACCAGCATGTTAGTAGGCGAGTAGTGAAAGCGAATTTTGGAATTAATCACGACACTTGGGGGACTGATGCCAAAGACCGAAATTCGCGGCGTACATCATTATGCAAGGGTGTAGTCACGTGTGAAGCAAACAGGACTGCAAGAACTGTGAAAAATAAAAGGCTGGGCAGAAAAACAACTGCGGGAGATCAACCTCCTGGAACGTCAAGCATTCTTTGCCCATATTGTCAAAGAACATTTCGAGCCAAAATAGGCCTTATCGGTCATCTTAGAACTCACGGCTCCATATCTTCAACCCCACTAGATGAAATGAATGGTCATCATCATTCCTGATGGACCAACACCAGTGAAAGCGAGAAGGGGGAATAGTGCGCCTGTACTTGAGCTGAGTGAACGTAAATGAGCTCATTTTGCAGCACGATAACATCGAGACTTCGTGAATATTCCTGCCAGTTGATTAGTCCGGTGCACGTTTTCCAGCATTCTAATCATGTCACGCCAATCGGGCCAGTCTCCTACGGGTCTCCTAATACGCCGTGACACATCTGACAGGTCTCAGCATGTCTCAGTCACGAGAGTGCCCATTTGATGGCTTCTTCCGTGCTTGCCATGGGTTTTTACTTCAAGACTTCTCATTAGTGAAACTTCTGGCATAAATTATAATCAAGCCAAGACAACCTTTTCAGCAATACGGTTTGAGTAATTGCAAATGTGCTTTTATGTCTTCCGTGGCAATATCGTTGGCTTTTATTGGATCCAATTAATTCTAGCATGTCTAAATCTGATATTAGCTTATGATCTTGACGTTCAGCTTTGCCATTGATTATTGACAGTATTGTTGTTGTGGGCTATCATTATCGTGTAGTGTCCTTTCTTCATCATAGATATCTAGAGGCTAATATATCATATCCGATCTCCCTGGCTAAGGTGTTATGGACGCGGTTCGTAATCCCGCTTACCCGCGTTTGAAACACAACTGCGCACGATTTGGCAGCAGACCCGTTGCGTTGGGCTGTAACGAATTTGTATGGGAGTCAGTAGTTCAGAAAGCAATGGCAAACTACTGAACTTGCCAAGACATAAACAACAACGGTAAAATGCTGGTGTTGACAGTGATGTCCTGTAAAAAGGATATATATATATATATATATATATATATATATATATATATATATATATATATATATATATATATATATATATATATATAATGTGCCATGCCGGAAAGCGTGGGAGGTCATGACTCGCCATTTCACTCGATCACCAGTGTCGTGGATCAGCTCAGTGTTCCTGTCTCGTCCATGCCATGTGGCCAAGCCATCCAGGTATTTTCCTCTCGGTCTTCCTCTTGGTCTGTTCCCTTCGATCTTGCCAGTTGTAACTAAGTTTTCCAATTCATTCCTTCTCATAACATGTCCAAAAACTTTTGACTGTCTACGTCTAATTTCTCTAATCAATTTACGATTTTCATTTGTTTCCTGTAGTACTTTGTCATTTGTTTTTCTGTCTGTCCATGGTATTCTTTGCATTTTCCTCAAAAACCACATTTCTGCAGCCATCAGATGTTTTTCAGCTTGATGGCTCATTGTCCAAGTTTCACATCCATACAAAAGAACAGGCTCTATGTATCCCCTCAACACTCTTTTTCTCGTTTCATATATATATATATATATATATATATATATATATATATATATATATATATATATATATATATATATATATATATATATATGCCGGGCTCCCTGATCGAGGGGTTAGCAGCTTTCTCCGTAACCCCGAATACTCTCGTGATTGACGTGAGCGCACGAGAATTGGAAGCGGTTCGAGTCGCGTCAGTAACTTATGAGAGTATGGAGCCGGTCGCTCAGAAAGTCGTGGCGCGCTGATGAGCGTAATCTAGCCTAGGAATCAACATACAACTGACAGACGCTGATGTTGACCGCAATATCCTGAAACAGGATGTAAACGCGGGGGTATATATATATATATATATATATATATATATATATATATATATATATATATATATATATATATATATATATATATATTACCGCATATCCTTTAGATGACATTGCAGTTAACACCAGCATTTTTCAGCTGCTGTTGATGTACTAGGCAAGATTACGCTCAGTAGTTTGCCATTGCTTTCTAAGCAACCGACTCACACACCCCATATGTAACCAACGCGGCGCGATCAGCAGCCGAATCTCGCGCAGTTGCGTTACTCACTTAATATACCGGATTACGGAGGGGAGCAAAATTGTGTGCGTCCGTGCATGGGTGCGTGTGTGCGTGCGTGTGTGTGTATGTGTGTGTGCGTGGTGTGTGTGTGTGTGAGAGAGAGAGAGAGAGAGAGAGAGAGAGAGAGAGAGAGAGAGAGAGAGAGAGAGATTATTACTTAATTATTACATTTTTTGTCATTTAACTTAAAAGCGCACTATATTTATATACAGAGTGATGCTATCCATTGCTTGAGAGGACATACTAATGAATGTAAGTGTATGACAGATAGAATGACAGCTACACTTTTGTTGCAGGAGTGTCCTACATAGGCAGAACAGAGAAAGCTATTTTGGCCTACAGCCGCTAAGTGTCTCTATGGAGACGTCAATAAGCTCAAGTTGACTGTAGCTATCTTTGCATTTATTCATATTGACGTCTGGAGGTGTACGAAGAGGTAGAAGCAACATTTCTAGAGAAAGCTATTTCGTTCAGAGTTTAGTATGTGCTTTAAAGATTGTGCATTTCGCTGTCTTTAAGAGTGTGAGGCTGAATGACGTGTCAGTTATTATCATGCTGCAATATATAAAATTCTGTATTTTACATAAATGGCGGACAAGGAGGTTAAGAAACAGAAGAATGAGAAACACAATTTATGTAATTCTGGGAACAAATATTAGTATTACAACTGCAGAAACGATCCATAGAAGAACAGAGAGCAAGTGTGGAATCAGAGACCAGAGGATGTCTATACAGAGGTTGACTATACAGAGGATGACTATACAGAGGATGTCTATACAGAGGTTGACTATACAGAGGATGCCTATACAGAGGATGCCTATACAGAGGTTGACTATACAGAGGATGCCTATACAGAGGATGACTATACAGAGGATGTCTATACAGAGGATGTCTATACAGAGGATGCCTATACAGAGGATGTCTATACAGAGGATGACTATACAGAGGTTGACTATACAGAGGTTGACTATACAGAGGATGCCTATACAGAGGTTGACTATACAGAGGTTGACTATACAGAGGTTGACTATACAGAGGATGACTATACAGAGGATGCCTATACAGAGGTTGACTATACAGAGGTTGACTATACAGAGGATGTCTATATAGAGGTTGACTATAAAGAGGTTGACTATACAGAGGATGCCTATACAGAGGATGCCATTACAGAGAATAACTGTACAGAGGTTGACTATACAGAGGATACCTATAGAGAGGATGACTATACAGAGGTTGACTATACAGAGGATGACTATACAGAGGATGACTATACAGAGGATGACTATACAGAGGATGACTATACAGAGGATGACTATACAGAGGATGAATATACAGAGGTTGACTATACAGAGGATGTCTATACAGAGATTGACTATACAGAGATTGACTATACAGAGGATGTCTTTACAGAGGATGTCTATACAGAGGTTGACTATACAGAGGATGACTATACAGAGGATGCCTATACAGAGGTTGACTATACAGAGGATGCCTATACAGAGGTTGACTATACAGAGGATGCCTATACAGAGGTTGACTATACAGAGGTTGACTATACAGAGGTTGACTATACAGAGGTTGACTATACAGAGGATGCCTATACACAGGATGTCTATATAGAAATTGTCTATACAGAGGATGTCTATACAGAGGTTGTCTATATAGAGGTTGTCTATACAGAGGTTGTCTATACAGAGGATTTCTATACAGAGGTTGTCTATAAAGAGGAAGTCTCTATAGAGGATGCCTATACAGAGGATGTCTATACAGAGAGAAAACACGGCAAGGACCGTTGCTTGTCCATACCTTGAGGCATATTGGGTATATGGCGATATTCTCATAAACCAAAGGGCACTTGATGGAGGATACCGTTCATATCCTAGCGGTCTCTTTTACTTTCCTGGTGCCCATTTTAGACTGGGAGCCCAGGTCAGTTAAATAAATTCTAGGTTCCATGGGGTTTGAACACACGACTACCAGATCGGCAGGGAAGCATGCTAGCCACTGTATTACGCCGGCTCCCATATAGAGGATAAGGCTGTAAATACCTGTTAATGTACAAGGTAATAATCATAAAAATAAACAAACAACGAAACAAGAAAGAGGAGAGTATGAGAAGTATACAAATGTCTCAGTAGAAAATGAGAAGCCAATGAAACATTCATAGTATCAGAGCTTGATTAAACAACAACAACAAACACAGACTCCGATAACAGGCACATATCTATATTGTAGCTTGCAAGAGTTGAACAGGATAGCACTCGTGTTACTTATGTACGCATTTACAATAGGTATTTTACTGGCTACCTTATCCTGGTGTGAGGAAATGCAACCTAACGTCTAAATGTCATGGCAGGGCAGACCAGGCCCTAAGCCTTGGTTGGTAACTGGTCTAGGATCGAAGCTTCGACATGCGGACAGTTAGAGCATTGCTTTGCTGATCCGGCAGCTTTTGCAGCTTGTCTTGTTCCAGACGTATTGGTGTCACCTTTCCTCTGGAGTAAACTACACAGGCCGAGAGAGGGTGTTGCATGGGAAACACGTGGACTCTAAATGCAGTTCAGGCTTTGTGTTATGGAGAAGTATACTATCGTCTGTCAAGACGGCAAGGTGCCAGTCAGTCACTTTACTGGCTAGTGGCCCAAAGTTAATCGGCATTTGTTTAATCCGTGTGATGTTTGTAACACAATTAATCCACTACTGGAATTAGCAAAACATCGGTTGACTAGGTCAATGTCCCGGCTACATCTCAAGGATGACAATAAATAACAACAATATAATAATCTATAATATAAAGTACACTTGACTACTTCCATGTCGATGTCTGACAATGGTGGTTATTCTACAATGTGATCATGGACCTCAACGACCCACAACTGAGTTATGAGTTGATGTAATTTGCTTAGTGCTCAAGACAAAGTAACAAGTGGGGCATGCACAACATTGATTCTTGTCGAGGCAGCTGCAACACTCTAGCCTGGTATCATACAGCCTAGCCTTGCATCGTACAGGGTGTATTTTTAATAACTGTGCAGTGTTTGAAAATATTGCCGGTCCAAGTTTTGTATTTACCTACAATGTTGCATGAACTTTACAGTTTTTATGTGGTGTTATTTATGTTGTGTTATTTCGTATTCGTTTAGTGGAAGTGTTCACAAGAAGCCACGGAAGGCAGATGGTGGATGACACTTTTAGGGCAGCCCACAGATAGTTGTTGGTTACGGTCTCAAGTTTCACGACTTTATGCAGAAGATCTCTTTCACGAGACAATGGCTGGCGTCATCGACCAGTATGGGCACTGCCAAGGAAGGAAAGCAACGGCAAACTACCTTCTTTAATAGTGCCTAGTTCATTATGTTTCGCCTAACTACAGATCACTGCAATACAAGGACAGAGACATTAAAATTAGCAACATGGAATGTTAGGACGAAAAATTAGATACCATCAAACAAGAAATAGAAAGAGGGAAAATTAATATTTTAGGGATGTGCGAAACGAGATGGACAGGATGAGGCTTTAAGATAGATGAGGATTTTAAGATTATTTATTCTGGAGGAGAAGATCGACAGAGAGGGTTAGCAATTATCTTGGATCGGCAAACATCAAAATCTGTTCAAGGATATTGGGCGGTTTCAGACAGAGTTCTACTAGTTAAATTAAGCGGCAGACCTTTTAGCATAAGCGTTATTCAAATATATGCCCCAACAGGAGAATTCAGTGAAGATGTTGTAGAGGAATTTTATAATGGCATAGAGTCTGCTTTAAAGAAATGTAAAAATTCAGAAATAAACATCATAATAGGGGACTTCAATGCAAAAGAAGGAAATCTAGATGATTTGCACAGTAGGAAACCGTGGTTTGGGAGAGAGAAACGAAAGAGGATACAAACTTGTAGAGTGGGCAAAAGAGCAGGAAATGATTGTAGGAAACACCTGATTTAAGCAAACCCTAGAAGATTATGGACATGGAGGAGTACTGATAGCAGGATTAGAAACCAGATTGACAACATTCTGATTAGCAGAAGGTTTAGAAATGCGTTAACAATTGCAAATACAGTTCCCAGTGCTGATTGTTATAGTGACCACAGATTACTTGCAGGTACATTGAGGGTATAGTTAAAGAAAGTCAAAGTCAAAAATATAACAGAAAACACTAAATATGATCTGTGTACATTGAGAAATGACGTGAAAATACAAAACAAATTCAACATAGATGTACAGAACAGATTTGATGTATTGTCTAATCTAGAGATCCTATTTCAGGGAGTGGATGATCAATGGGAAATGTTGAAGAATTCAATCAGTTTGGCTGCAGAAACAACTATTTCAAAATTAAAGAAGGTGGGTCGTAAGAAATGGATGACTAAAGAAATTTTACAACTAATGGAAACAAGACTCAACAACAATAATCCTGTCAAATATGAAGAAATTCACAGACAAGTCAGAATATTATGAAAGGAGGCAAAAGAAGCATGGCTTGAGAAAAATTGCATAGAAATTGAAGAACAACACAACAGTCAAAATACCAAATTAGTGCACAAAAGAATTCAGGAACTTAAAAATAAACGAACACGAACATCAACAGGCTGTCTAAAAACTAAAGATGGTATAATCATAATAGAAAAAGATCAACAGGCTTGTCCGTGGGAATGGGATTCCCATGAGAATCCCGTGGGAAATTTCCCATGGGATGGGATGGGATGGGACAGCACAAATTTGTATTTCCCATGGGACACATGGGACAGAAGCCATGTCATAGCAACTTGATCTACGTCAGAGCTACTCATAAATTTTTTAATTTTTTTTTTTAATTTCTTCAAGCCTTTTATCCTTCCTTTTTCTTTATATATTTGTACCAATTCTTTATCTCGTGGTGGGACACCAGATAATTTTTTTTAAAATGTGCGCATGCGCGTTGCTAGGCAGCCATTGTTGCTGTAGTTGATTGGCGTCTTTGGCGATTTGTAAATACGAAGCTAATTTTAATCTGCTGTGATCGAAGTTGTTTTGTTGCTGAATTGCAGTATTTTTATTTGGTTGAATATCAGTACTATATTTATAGTCTATAAATATATAGTAGTCATATTTATAGTCTATAAATATATAGTAGTCCAATTTCAAAAACTTTGTGAAGGCAGTCACTTGAAGTCACGGTGTTACTGAGTGTAGCATTTGTAAGTCTACGGTACCCCCAAAATGGACAACCAAAAACTGGAGTTTCAGGATCTTACTAAAACTGTTGTTGCTAAGATGTTTAGGGGGGGGGGGGGTAGAGAATGCCACTTGACTGATGTTCCAAAAGAACTTTTAAAGTCTTCAACAGCTGATGTTAAAGTAGTTAAAATATCTGAAAGTATTTTAGCACCATATGTTTGCTGTGCAAAGTGCAAAACGCTACACAGTTGGTATAAGTCGATTAATGAAAAATGTGTTAATCAATATGGTTATGGAGTTGCAATACAGCATAGCATGAAATGTGGTTCCGGTGGTTCTACTACCATCAAAAGATTTTTTGAAGCCAAGAAGCGGGAAGTAACAAAACCACCACCAACACTGTCAAATGCGTGGCAAAAAAACAATAGTTGTTAAACTAATTACATCACATCCAACAGTATCCATTTCGGCTGGATGTGACATTATATGTGATGCTGCTAACTTTGCAGCAAGATCTACTCACGCTGCAAACAAGGTATATAATTACACTATATCACGGCAGACAGCGACTCGTTCTATCTTGGCACAAGGAAAATTGGCCAAACTGCAGTTTCAAAAATTGTTTCAAAATATAGCACAAGATCCAGAATGTGCTATTTCGGGAATAGTTGACTTTTGGTCTGCAAGACAAACATATCGTTTGCCATAAAGGGGAATTATTTCATGTGGACTAGATCAAAATTGGTAATAGATTACTTTTCCTCTGTCTCTTATAAACAAGGATAGTAATCAATCCCATACAGCACAAGTTACGAGCAGTTTTTTTTTTTTCTCGCACGTGAACTTCTTGCCGAATCTACCACATTCTCCAGTCCATTGTTTGTGTGTACTGATAATGCAGCAAGCATGATGGCAGCATTTGATGGATGGTTTGATACCGATACAGAAATGCACCGATCTGGTTGTACTGAGCACAGGTTATCAACATGCATTAGCTTCAGCAGAGGCGTGATTTCTGACCTGGATCAGTTCATGGATCAACTTTCATTTATTGAAAATTATTACAATATACGTCAGGCAAAGGCATCACAGCTGCCATTTTCCATACCAAAAAGATCTGTAACACGTGAATGGCGATCATATTACCAAAGTTTCAATGCCCATTTAAAAACAATTACTCGCATTACTTTAATGAAGATGATAAAGAATTCTTAAACCACATTCCGAATATTGCTCAGATTAAAGGAATGCTGTACATACATGAGAAATTAAAAACTTCTTTTGACAAACTAGAAATTGATGGTGCTACATCTCATTTAATGTTGCTGTTATACTTCCTTCTAGACTATCAGTTGTACAAAGTTATTGTTGATATTGACGAAGAAACTTCGCATGGTGAAGAAATATTGTCAGAACTTTCAGAAAATTATTGGAGAACAACTTTGGCCATAATGCGGCAGTTCTCTGGCAGTCACTGCAGCATTCCTTACTGGGATTGACATTAAAGACAAAATAGAAGACATGGTCAATTCAGTTAAATAAATAAATGGGCCAATTATTGGATCGCTTTTTCTAAGCCTGTTGTTCCAACTGTTATTTCATTCATCAAGGATTTAAATCTTTCTTCTAAATCATTGGTTCTCAACCTTTTTTGGCCTGTGCCCCCCTTCACCATATTTTCAGAACGTCATCCCTTTCATTTTTCATATCTAAAAATCCCCCCACCCCTACACAGTATACGTAAAAATGGAAGGTAAATTTAATAGCATATACTAAAACAAGTCTAGACATCCACATAAAACATGATTTGTGGGTCTACTTACTTTATAAAATGAATTTTAGAAGGATAAGACCTACATAACTGTAAAGTATGAAGGGAAAAACAATATCAAGTAATCAGTTCTTGTATTAACGTGATCTTGAAATGGTCTTCATTCCCCCCCCCCCCCTGGAAACCCTAAAATTCCCCCCTGGGTGGGAATTCCCCACCGGTTGAGAACCACTGTTCTAAATCATCTGCTGTATGTGAAGTAGCAGGAACTGTAGAAAAAAAGCCGAAAAGTGATTCTGACTTATGTTTTGATCCTCCACCAAACAAAGCACTTAAGTTTGATTACCCTAGAAACAAATGCCTTGAGGATCAAGTCACCATGTTTACAAAATTACAGCAACAAACTTCACAACCATTAAATTATTGGAAAAATGAATATAGGTTTCGACTGCTAAAAGCAAGTGCGAAAATTGTGTTGGCCATACCAGTGTCCTCAGCAGCAGTAGAGCGCTTATTTAGTGAGCTGGATTGTTGTTGAGTAAGTTACGAAAACGGATGTTACCAGCTCTCGTTAGAAACAGTCGATCAGCAGGAAATTTATAATGTGCTGAATGAGCAGAGTGACTCAGAAACATAATGAGAGTGTCAGAATGACACTGAATTGTCATATTTAGATTAAACTTTGTTTTAATAAAATATTCTTGAATATTAAAATTAAGAAATGCTGTTGTTTTACGTGTCTCTTTGTACATATAGTACTATTTAGTAGACACTTACCCTAAACTTCCATAAATTTCATAATTTTATTTGAATTGTATTCCATATTAATATTATCACGGGAATCCCATGGAATGGAATGGGATGGGACAGGCATAAATTGCCATGGGATGGGATGGGATGAGACTGAAAAATGTGTCCTATGGACAAGCCTGAAGATCAGATTCTACATGAATGGTCAGATTATGTGAAAATCCTTTATGATGATAACAGATATGAACAGTATGATATTCGATTTAATAGTGAAGGACCGCCAATTTTGAAGATGGGTGTTTGGAATGTTCTTAAACATATGAAAGCTGGCAAGACCTCCGGTTCAGATAACATCACAACATAAATGATAAAAGCTTTAGACGAATATGGAATAGATCAAGTCACCAGACTGCTGAACACATGATATGATACCGGAGATATACTTTCTGAATTATGTAATTCTGTATTTATTGCAATCCCAAAGAAATCAGGAGCCTTGGAATGTGATCAACATAGAACAATTAGTATAATGAGTCACATCACGAAGATTTTGCTAAGAATTATCATGCAAAGAGTGAGAAAGAGAATACAACCTGAAATAGGGGAAGAACAATGTGGGTTTGCAGAAGGAAAGGATACAGTATATGCTGTGTATATGCTGCGAACAGTTATTGAACGTGCTATAGAAGTAAACAAAGACATACTTCGTTGCTTTATTGACTACACAAAGGCTTTCGATGGAGTAAGACATGTCAACACAGTAGATATGCTTGCAGACCTACAAATTGATGGGAAAGATATTAGACTTATTAAAAACATATATTGGACACAACAAGCTGCCATAATATTGATAATGAAGTAGGACAATGTCAGCCTATTAAGAGAGGTGTGAGACAGGGATGTGTAATGTCTCAAGATCTTTTTTTCCTATACAGAGAAAATACTTTCAGAAATGTAGAAGATATAAATGGAATCGTCACTGAAGGACGAAACTTCAATAACATTAGATATGCAGATGATACAGTATTAATTGCAGACAATGAGCAGGATCTGCAACAATTAGTAGATGCGGTTGTTGCACACAGTGAACAACTAGGGTTAAAATTAAATTGTAAAAAGACACAGATTATGGTCGTCACTAGGAAGAAAGAAGTACCACAATGTAATATACAAGCAAATGGGAATATTCTTCAACAAGTGAATCGATACAATTATCTCGGAACAGTCATAACATCTGATGGGAGATGCCTTGACGAGATTAGAACAAGAATCGCCATGGCGAAAGTAGCCTTTAGCAATGTGAAAAACATCATCATCATCATCATCATCTTCCACTTCTGCCGTCAAGCGTCGTGGGGAGGAATAATTTGCGTTCCAGCGCCCGGTGGACGGCACTGGATAGTGTCATTCCGTGAGGTTGTACAATGTCTCTGATGTCGTCAATCCATTTTCTTCTTGGACGTCCTCGTGGTCTCGTCGCAGATGATCTTTGATGTAAGGCCAGTGATGGTAGTTGTTGATGTTGCATTCTAATGACATGGCCAAACCACTTGATCTTCTGTCTGTCAATAAATGTGGCACAAGGTGTTGATCCCACAGTCTGTCTGATAGTAGCATTTCTTACTCGGTCTCGGATTGTTAAGTTGGCAGCTCTCCTCAGGCATCTCATTTCGCAGGTGTTGATTTTGCGAAGGTGTAATTTAGATAAAGTCCAGGTTTGAGATTGGTAGCATAGGGTTGGTGTGAATATGCTGTTTATTATCTGTCGTTTTGCGGACATGGGTATGTTTGGATGTTTCAGTAAGGGTGATAGTTGATATGTAAGTGCACTAGCTTTTTGACATCTGATGTCAATTTCTCTGTCCAATCTGCCATCTTCTGTGATCATACTTCCAGGGTTTTTGAATTCTTTAACTTGTTTCAGAGGTGTGTTATTTATCTGTATATTTAGTGGGCCTGGCGATCTGCTAACTTGCATTACTTCGGTTTTGGCTGTGTTTATACTCATATTGTATCTGCTGCAGGTTGAACTCAGATTAGTAATATGATTTTGTAGTCTGCCCTCATCGCTGTAAAACAGGCACTGATCATCTGCAAATAGAAGTTCATTTATTCCCTGTGGGTCAGTTGTTTCATCTGGAGTAAAGAGTTCTAAATTTTCTGAATCTGGTCTGTCGAGACTTGCTTCTTTGGAAATTCTGTCCATGTAGATATTGAATAGCAGGGGAGAGAGCACACATCCCTGCCTCACTCCTGTATTGACTGTGAACATATCTGATATACCTTCCTGTGTTCTTACTGCACTTTGGCTCGAGTGGTACATGGCTATGATATTTTCTAGCAGTTGCCCTTCTATCCCATAGTCTTCAAGGATGGTCCATAATTTGTATCTGTCTACTCTATCAAAAGCCTTTTCCTGATCTACAAACACAATATTCTGCTGGTCACTATATTCAATAGTTTTTTTCACAAATTTGTCTAAGTGTAAATAATGCATCAGTGCAACTTTTACCTTTCCGAAAACCGAATTGTGCTTTGCTTAACTGTTGTTCAACTATTGGTCTAGCTCTTTGTTCCAAAGGTTTTGCATACATTTTCCCTATATTGCTTAGGAGTGATATACCTCTGTATGTTTCGCACTCTCTCATATTGCCTTTCTTTTTCCATATTGGTACTATTATTGCCTGTTGCCAATCATCTGGGACTTTTCTTTCTTCCCATGCTATATTAAAAAGTCGTGTTAGCCATTTAACTCCTGTTTCCCCACAGGCCTGAATAGCTTCTGTGGTTATTCCATCTGGACCTGGTGATTTATTCTTAGGACTTTTCTGTATAACTGCTTTGACTTCTGCAGGTATGAAATTTGGTTCTTGCTGTCCCTGGCGTTTAGGCACAAAAGTGAGGTTTCCTATGTTATGTGTGGGGTTAAGTAGTTCTTGAAAGTATTCTGCCCATCTTGCTAGTCTTTGTTGTGGATTAAATATTGGTATACCTCTTTTGCTGTTTATGATGGTGGTTGGGTTGTAACATGCATCTCTGTTTCTCATTGTGGTGACACGTTTATAAAATTCTCTTGGGCAGTCTTTGCTAAGGGTCGCCATCTGTTCACCGTATATTCTCCAGGATTCATCTTTAGATGCTCTAATTGTTCGTTTGGCATTACGTCGTGCTATTCTATAAGTAAAATAGTCCTGTTCAGATTTTGTTGTGATCCACTTTTTGAATGCTACCTTCTTTTTGAATATGCTATCTTTAACTTCGTTGTTCCACCAGGCTGTTCTTAATCTTTTGTCTTGCCCTACTTTCTTTGTTCCACACTTATTTTTCAGTGTGTCGAGCATGGCAGCCTTGAAACATGTCCATTCCTTAGCTTGAGTGGTCATCAGGGATGTTCTTATGTAGGTTTTGGATTTCTTGATTGAATTCGTCTTTAACTGTATTTTCCTGCAGCCTCCTATAATTGATGACATGTGTTGTTACTTTTTTGTTTCTTATTCTCCTGTGTGATGAAATCTTTTTTATTATGACTGGTTTGTGATCAGTATCAATATCTGTATTTGGGAGTGCTCTTGAATCTAATAGTAGCCTTCTGTCTGATTTCCTAATTAGAATAAAGTCAATTTGGGATGCTTGGTTTATGTCATTCCATTTATACCAGGTTTTGGTGTGGCTAAAACGATGTTGAAAAAAACTATTTGCTATTATTAGTCCATGTTCCGAACATATGTTGAGTAGATGTTGACCATTGCTGTTACAATCAGTCTCTGTGTCGCTGAATGGCCCCATGCAATCCTCCCACGGTGTTCTTCGTGTGCCTATTCGTCAGTTAAAATCACCCATCACAACTAGTTCATCTGTCTCCTTGACATTATTTAACGTGTCTGCAAGTTTATCAAAATATTCGTCTTTGTCTTCGTCGCTGTAAGTGTCATTACACGGGGCGTATGTTTGTATAAAAGTTGTTGTTCTATTTCCTTCTTTGATCTGTACTAGTATTATCCTTTCTGATATAAATTTAGTGTTGATAATGGCTTTCGCTTTGTCTGGATGCAACAAAAAACCCACTCCATGTTTAGCTGTAGCTCGCTGATCGACGCCACTCCATATAAGGACGTAACCTTCATGTGTTTGTTTCGTGTTCTGCCCCTTTTTCCTAGTGCAAAAACATACTGACCAATAAAAAGATGTCAACTGAAACGAGAAAAAGAGTGTTGAGGTGATACATAAAATCTGTACTTTAGTACGGATGTGAAACTTGGACAATGAGCTGTCACGCTGAAAACCATCTGATGGCTGTAGAAATGTGGTTTCTGAGGAAAATGCAAAGAATGCCATAGACAGACAGAAAAACAAATGACCACGTACTACAGGATACAAATGAAAATCGTAAATTAATTAGAGAAATTAGACGGAGACAGTCAACATTTTTTGGACATGTTATGAGAAGAAATGGATTGGAGAACTTGGTAACAACTGGCAAGATCGAAGGGAACAGACCAAGAGGAAGACCGAGAAGTAACTACTTGTATGGCTTGGCCATATGGTATGGTCGAGACAGGAACACTGAGCTGATCCATGACTATGTTGATCGAGTGAAATGGCGAGTCATGACCGCCCACGCTTTCCGGCATGACACATGATGGATGGAACTTTACAGAGGGTGAATACAAAACTTGGACCGGCACTATTTTCAAACACTGCACAGTCACTAAAAGTACACCCTATACATCTCAACAAGTAATATGCATACTAACCTAGTATAGGGTGTATTTTGAATGACTGTGCACTGTTTGAAAATAGTGCCGGTCCAAGTTTTGTATTCACCCTCTGTAAAGTTCATGTAACATAACAGGTAAATACAAAATTGGACCCGCACTATTTTGAAACACTGTACAGTCATTAAAAATACACTCTGTACATTCTTACCAGTATTATGCATATTAGCCTAGTTTAGGGTGTATTTTTAATGACTGTGCAGTGTTTGAAAATATTGCCGGTCCAAGTTTTGTATTCATCCTCCGTAAAGTGCATGCAACAAAACTTGGACCTGCAATATTTTCAAACACTGCACAGTCATAAAAACACACCCTGTTAATATATCCTAGACTAGTATCATACATCCTAGCCTGGCATCATACATCCTAGCCTGGCATCATACATCCTAGCCTGGCATCATACATCCTTGACTAGTATTATACATCTTAACCTAGTATTATAAATCCTAGCTTATAGTGTGTGTGTGTTTTTTTTTTTTTTTTTTGTTTTTTTTTTGCCTCAATATAAAATTCAATATCTCAGTAACCAACTGAGGGAAAATGATGAGATTTAGTATATAACCTTATCATTATGTCCACCCAACAAAAACATTTTTGTTCTGGAGATTGTACAGCAGATTTCAAAGTTTGCTTATATGGGGTATATAAATTACGACTTTGAGATTACGTCCATCATTTTAACAGTATTACAGCTCCACCAAGACACGTCCCCGCATTTTTTAAAATTTTCACGTGATTTTCGTTTTGAAACAAACAGCGCGAAGATTCAGAGGTGTCTCCAAATGGGGGTTATTTCATGAAACGTGATTATATAAATAAACTTGCTGACAAGGCCCGGCTTCTGGCGGGCCTTGTCATCTCTATCTATCTATCTATCTATCTATCTATCTATCTATCTATCTATCTATCTATCTATCTATCTATCTATTTATCTATCTATCTAATCTATCTAATCTATCTATCTATCTATCTATCTATCTATCTAATCTAATCTAATCTAATCTAATCTATCTATCTATCTATCTATCTAATCTATCTAATCTATCTATCTATCCATCTATCCATCTATCCATCTATCCATCTATCCATCTATCCCTCCATCCCTCCATCCATCCATCCCTCCATCCATCCACCCACCCACCCATCCATCCATCCATCCATCAATCCATCCATCCATCCACCCACCCATCCATCCATCCATCCATCCATGTATCTACCTACCTACCTACCTATCTATCTATCTATCTATCTATCGATCGATCGATCGATCTGCCGGCCGACCGACCGACCGACCCACTGACCCACCCACCGACCCACCCACCCACCCAGTCAGCCAGCCAGCCAGCCAGCCATCCACCCACCCACCCACCTACCTTTCTGCCTACCTACCTACCTACCTACCTTTCTGTCTATCTGTCTGTCTGTCTGTCTGTCTGTCCGCGCTATTAAATATTGATAAAAGTTACTGGGAAAAAACGTCAGGACTATGTGTTGAAAGAGGAAGAGGACTATTGGAGAAAGGATGGATTGAATTTTATGCAACAGAGAGCAATCATCAACCTACTGGAATCGTCCGACACAGATTAAGGTCTGGGTAGATCGCAGACCTTAATCTACGTACACACTTACTGGGATATTTTGCTCCATCTATTCAGACGAATTACAGGCTCTAAACATTACAGCATCAGCACAATGTCAATGGCAACAGTTTGTATTCCAAAGTGATGAATTTTCGATTCCGCAAGCCCTCAGCGGTGACAAACAACTGTACTGAAGAAGAAAAAAACAACCACACTAAACGCATTGAATACCAACAAAAGAGTAATATTGCGGTGGAAACTGACATATTGTGGCATAACAAGAAACGCGAGAGCACACACGTTGTCAAATTAGGGGACAACACACGTACATACGAATGAATCTATAAACTTCAATGAAAAGAGGACCAACATCTTGGTCGTTAAGAAGAAAGCCCACTACAGAGACACCAAGAACTATTTTCATAGTGCAAAACAGGTAATCATGTTCCGTCTCTGAACGGTAAACAGCAGAGTAGACAGTCTTTCTTGAAGACTCAAAACGGGTCCGTCACCCATGTGTACGTGTGAACAAACTACACAGACAGCTGAACAGATCCTTAAATATTGACACATGATGACTAAATTGCGGTATCATTTCTGGTCACTCCATACGCACATTAACGCACAGCTATTTGGAAGCTTTCACGAACTCAATATAAAAAGCTAACATGAATACTTGTGTACACATTATTAACCAGCAGCTGAAGAAACAAGAAGGAAATGAAAAATAAGGTAAGAAATATATTCCTTCTACTTTCCTGTCAATTTACACATTATTTACCCCATGCCTCTGTAAATTCTCTGTCTTTACTAATATTACCCATTGCACCCCTCTCGGAAGTCTCCGTGGTGAAGTGGTCAAGCCGTCTGACTCGGGCTCCGAAGGTTGTATGTTCGATATCGAGCCGCGTCCTTCATTTCACGAGTGCATCTTTTTCGGAGACTCCCGAGGGTCGTCGCTGGAGTTACGGAGTTCGGGCTTTGCGCGACGCTTTTGCCACTGCGGAAAGAGACCGAGCCATATGGGATAAAATAAACACCCGGTGCAATGCAGTCGACTCTGTCGACTTTTAAGATACTTCTTTTATTGCACCCACTCCCGTGCGAATCTGGCTACGCCTTGTATTAATGTCGTTACACGAAATGACGTGTTTTACTGTAAGACTAGTTTGTTAGCGTGAATTCACTACATTTTCGCCAAAATATCAAAGAAATGTCGCCGCTTTCGATGATGTAAGCTGCTTTTGGACCTATCAAAGACATATTCCTTGGGTGGGGGAAAATATAAGAAGGCAGGAAAAATTTCATAACGATGCAACAGACACTTTTCACAATAATTGATCGTGAATGACGGCATTCATTTCTGGACAGACTAGTATTATACATCCTAGCCTAGTATTATGCCGGTCTCTCTGGTCGAGGGGTTACAACACTTTCTCCGTAATCCCGTTTATCACGCAGAGTCTCGTAGCGGGCTAGAACTGGGAGCGGTTCGTCCCCCGCTGGTGACTGGTGGGATAACTGAGCCTGCTGCTCAGAAAGCAATGGCAAACTACTGAGCGTAATCTTGTCAAGAGATCAACAAGACAGCTGAAAGATGCTGCTGTTGACAGCTAAGTCCTGTAAAAAGGATATGCGAAATTTAAAATCTCAAACTGAAAAATAAGAGGCCGACATGTGTGGCAGGTTCAATAAAGCAAGAATATTTGGTCATGTGACTCACATATTAAGCCTCAGACATGAGCCGCTGGATACTCAACAACGTGTTATTCCAAACTGTAATCTTGACAGAACTTGTGTTATTCGAAGCAGTAATCTTGACAGAACTTGTGTTATTCGAAGCAGTAATCTTGACAGAACTTGTGTTATTCGAAGCAGTAATCTTGACAGAACTTGTGTTATTCGAAACAGTAATCTTGACAGAACTTGTGTTATTCGAAGCAGTAATCTTGACAGAACTTGTGTTATTCGAAGCAGTAATCTTGACAGAACTTGTGTTATTCGAAGCAGTAATCTTGACAGAACTTGTGTTATTCGAAGCAGTAATCTTGACAGAACTTGTGTTATTCGAAACAGTAATCTTGACAGAATTAGTAGTATTCTAAACAGTAATATTGACAGAACTAGTGTTATTCCAAACAGTAATCTTCACGGAACTAGTCTTATTCCAAACAGTAATCTTCACAGGACTAGGTTAATTAATTTTGTTGCGTATCCCTTACGGGACGTTGCAGTCAACACCAGCATTTTCAGCTGCTGTTGATGTACTAGGCAAGTGTTACGGTCAGTAGTTTTCCATTGCTTTCTGAACGACCGGCCCCTATACCTTTTTCGAAAAAACCAGCACCGCCGTGTTTCGAACCCGGGTATACGGGCTCACAAACCGCGTTCGCAAGCCCTTAGCCACAGCACTGTCAATTATGGCTGCATGCAAATAAAGCCCAGAGGAAACCTGCCACACTGGAAGTGTCATATTTGGCCAGGTTTTTGCGAGTGACATGAAGTTGCCAGGTGTTTACTCATTAACTCTTGGAATACAACTGTGGTATTGTATAATTAATAATGTTATTTCCAACAATAGGTATATCTATAATTTCATCTGTAACATGTCACATGTCACCATAATATTGTATGTTTTCTTCGCTCGCTTAGAACTCTAGCGTAGTATGTACACGTGTTACTACTTACAGTAGCATCGGATTGATTTTTGCGTGTGGTTAGCTTTCCCTGTTACCAGTGTCATATGCCATCAGACGAACCCACTCCGACTTCTGAGGTGCATTTTTACGTCCCCAGGTCAAGCACGAGAAGTCAATATTTTAGTCCAGCTGGTAGGTGTAGGGGTTGAACCCTCTACATCGGCATCAGCACACCGGAAGTTTACATCGAGCGATCTTATCTATTCGGCCATACTGACCTCCTTATAAAAAAACATTAGTTGCATATCCTGTACAGGACGTTGCAGTCAACCCCAGTATTTTTTGGCTGTTTGTGATGTCTTGGCAAGTTTACGTTCAGTAGTTTGCCATTGCTTCTGAACGACCAGCACCCAGGCCATTTCATGAAAAACAAACGTAGGCGGTCTGCTGCTAAATCGCCCACAGCTGTGTTTCAAACGCAAGTATCCGGGATTACTAACTTCGTCCGTAAGCCCTTCGCCACGTACCTCCTTATAGCCTTGTGATATTTAATAAATATGGGTGAAGCAGGGTGTGATATAGATTCTGTTTGCAGATGTGTGATGTATGGTGCTGTGTGATGTATGGTGCTGTGTGACGTATGGTGCTGTGTGATTATGGTGCTGTGTGTGGTTGTTTACTGGGTCCATGTGTGAGATGAAAAAATGAGATGATGAGACAGAACCGCGCCAGCTGTCAATCACAGGCAGGAATAAAAAATCAGAAGGTTCAGTCATGAAAGAAGAATATTAACATAAACTGGCCCATACGGGGCAAAGCAATCTTAATTAAATATATGCAGGAAAGGGATTTCATTACTGCACATAAACGCTGGGTGACGAATCAAAGCTGTGGTGGGGGTTGGCAGAAGGGGAGGATGCCAGAGGAAGAGGCTGAATGAACGCAACGTCAGCCTTATTCACGTACTCATCAACACACACACACACACACGCAGACGCACACACACACACACACACATATATATATATATATATATATATATATATATATATATATATATATATATATATATATATATATATATATATATATGCGTGTGCGTGAAAGTGTCTGTCTGTCTGTATGTCTGCCTGTCTGCCTGCCTGCCTGCCTGCCTGCGTGCGTGCGTGCGTGCGTGCGTGCGTGCGTGCGTGCGTGCGTGCGTGCGTGTGTGTGTGTGTGTGTGTGAAAAAGTGTGTGTGTGATATTTTTCCTCATAACTAATCACGTCCGGTGTTCGTACAAATAGCAGTCAACCCACATGACATTTTCCGGTGTCACGAAAGCCCCCCAAGCTTTCAGTGACTTTGCAAGACGGGGTTGCCAGGTTTGTCAAATCTCCACGGGTTACACCAGCGCGATTAGTGTCTACTGTATAATATGGATACTTTAAGAGTGTAGCAGGGTTTACTGTCTCCTTACTGGGCACGTTTCTCCACACACAAAGATTAGAAATAGAGACATCTTAATACAGGTTTCTCCACACACAAAGATTAGAAATAGAGACATCTTAATACAGGTTTCTCTACACACAAAGATTAGAAATAGAGACATCTTAATACAGGTTTCTCCACACACAAAGATTAGAAATAGAGACATCTTAATACAGGTTTCTCCACACACAAAGATTAGAAATACAGACATCTTAATACATGCAGTGATTAAATGTGTGAATAAATGACAAGGTAAGCATGTAAGTGCAGTTGGCAAGATAATCAATGATCAGACAATATATATATATGCTGCAATGACTAGACTACAACAGCCAGAATGTTCATTTAAAACCATCTATTTTCGCTTCTAATAATCTTCGTTAATGCTGACGTCTGGCAAATCACACCGAGATGTATTTGTCTGAGAGCCGCAATGACGCTGATAGTGGCTAGACGCTTGCTGCCTGGTCCGGAGGCCATGGATTCGAATCCACGTGTAGGCGGATTCTCATGGAGGCGAAATAAACCTGAAAACTAGTGACAGCTGCAAACTTGATGGGGAAAGAGCGAGGGGAAGACAAACAGATAAATACGTGGATGCTTTGATCACATGGCATCATCGGGCCAAGAACACAAAGTGGTGATCGTGTGAGATTGCGTACCATGTCGGCCCATGCTTATCGGCATGACATATTATGATTATTTAACCGAAACTCTAATGGCGTGACTAACACAAATTGTAATCATGAATTGTGACTTCAATATATTGTAATAACAGTCTAACCGGCTCTGTGGCAAAGTGGTTACTGACGCAATTCGTACTCCCACATACAGCCTTCGACACACAGCTGCGGGCGATTTGGTAGCAGACCGCCTTTCGTTGGTTTCCATACAATGATATGAGTACCAGTCGTTCAAAAAGCAGTGGCAAACTACTGAACATAAACTTGCCAAGAAGTCACAACACCCAAAAAATAAATGCTGAGGTTGACTCCTGTACAGAATATGCAGCTATTTTTTTTTTATAACAAGAGTTAGAAGAGACCATTGTGCATAACAATCTCGGAATCATTTAGGTATAAACACGCTGAGTCTATCAACCAGAGCACCACCAATGGCCATACGTTAGATATTTACCGTATGTGAACTCTGCATGTCGTAAACTGTCACTTTTAATAAATAGCATATAAAAACTATGCAGCAATTCGAGGACACACAAGATATACTGCAAGGGCACTGGTTAGCTGCACGAAACTCAGTTGCGCGCCAGTCACTTTGGAGTTATTCCCGACCTACTTTCTCATTCACATAGTATTATAGCAAAACATGCAGAGATGTATGTTTTCCATGCTGAGTTGAGCACAGAGAAAGGTGTCAGAAGTACGGTAAATTGATCACGTGAACGACAACTGAACTTAGGTGACCTCTCAGGAAGTTCGGTAACTTGCAGGGCTTCCCCAGACATATCGCACTTAGTGACGAACCGTTGAGTTACGACGATAAGTTAATAAGTAAGTCACAACTGGCTAAAGAAAAATAACTAAATATGATAACAACTTGAAACCATTTTATTTTTATACATACATTGTCCCTTTATTTCTAAACATAATTTCCACCAACACTGATGCACTTATATGATCATTTTATTAGTCCTCCCAAACCGGTGGCATAGAACTGCGTGCTCTGTTTTCTGAACCACTTCACATTCAACTTCGGCGTCATTCGCGAAATGTCTCCCGCCAAGGTGGGGTTTCAGTGTTTATGCTGATAAATGTTTATCCCGTAAAGCGGTGCATAGCTGGGCAGAAAAAGTTACGAGGGCGAGTCAAAAGTAAGTCATACAGTTCTGTGGGATG
Organism: Cepaea hortensis; assembly: GCA_963921405.1. NCBI lineage: Eukaryota > Metazoa > Mollusca > Gastropoda > Stylommatophora > Helicidae > Cepaea > Cepaea hortensis. The sequence goes on along the minus strand of OY992884.1, from coordinate 78,583,304 downwards.
GCATGTAAATGAAAACAAAGCACGCAGTTCTATGCGGCCGGTTTGGAAGGACTGATAAAACGATGGGATAAGTGCATCAATGTTGGTGGAAATTATGTTGAGAAATAAAGGGACAATGTATGTATAAAAATAAACTGCTTTCAAGTTGTTATCATATTTAGTTATTTTTCTACAGCCTTTTGTGACTTACTTTTTAACTTACCCTCGTATGAAAGACTCGGTGGTAAAGTGGCTAGCAGCTTGCATGCCGCCCCGATAGTCAAGAGTTCGAATTCCCTTTGAAGCGGGCATTTTGTTTTCCATTGACCTGGACTTGCAGGTTGACCCAGCCTAAACGGAGCACCAGGAAATTATCTGGGAAGTGTGGCCGGCCGGCGGGATGTTGATGACGTGCCGACGGGTCTATAGAAATATTTGGTAGTACAAATACGCCTGTAGACTTGGACAGAGTTTTAGATCATTATGTTTTAGATCATCATGTTTTACATCATCATGTTTTAGATCATCACGTTTTACGTCATCATGTTTTACGTCATCATGTTTTACATCATCATGTTTTACATCATCATGTTTTACATCATCATGTTTTAGATCATCATGTTTTACATCATCATGTTTTACATCATCATGTTTTACATCATCATGTTTTAGATCATCATGTTTTAGATCATCATGTTTTACATCATCATGTTTTAGATCATCATGTTTTAAATCATCATGTTTTAGATCATCATGTTTTAGATCATCATGTTTTAGAACATCATGTTTTATATCATCATGTTTTAGATCATCACGTTTTAGATCATTACGTTTTAGATCATCATGTTTTAGAACATCATGTTTTAGATCATCATGTTTTTGATCATCATGTTTTAGATCATCGTGTTTTTGATCATCATGTTTTAGAACAGTGGATAGATCCTTACTAGGACACTCGAACGAACGAACGAACCAACCAACCAACCAACCAACGAATTTTATTTGAAAGAGTTAAGAATTGGGCACGCAGGCCCGTTTGACATTCTGCCCTTTTTATCGAAGCCCGAAGATGCCACCTAAATCGAAACATTGTAAGGGAAAGCTGGTCAGATTGCTAGAAACGCGAAAATCATAGGACATAGTGACAATAAAGGAAAGTGGGAGAGATAGGGTAGTCGAATGAGCATAATGACGAGGGCTTAGAATGTTGAGGTAAGATTCATAAAGAATCCCTTCAAACACCGCGAGACGTATTGTGGGTGTGGTAAGTAAACTAGTCACGAGGGACTCTTCCATGCCTTGGAGCTTTCAGGCATATAGTGCTCCATATTGTTAGACCAGTGGGCACTCGTTGAGCGATGTGCTCAATTGCCCACCTGGCACCCATTTTAGGTTATAGTCCCGATCAATGGTGGAAATGTGTCGCGTTGAGGGGGATTTAATCATCTGACCACCGGGCCGGTAGGCAAGCGTGCTGGCCACTGTACCACTGTACCACTGCACCACTGCTGCTGGTCATGAGGCAGGGTGAACGTGCTGGCCACTGTACCACAGTACCACTGTACTACTGTACCACTGTACCACTGTACCACTGTACCACTCTACCACTGTACTACTGTACCACTGTACCACTGCTGCTGGACATGAGGCAGGGTGAACGTGCTGGCCACTGTACCACAGTACCACTGTACTACTGTACCACTGTACCACTGCTGCTGCTCCCTATGAGGCAGGGTGAACGTGCTGGCCACTGTACCACAGTACCACTGTACTACTGTACCACTGTACCACTGCTGCTGCTCCCTATGAGGCAGGATGAACGTGTTGGCCACTGTACCACTGCTGCTCCCCATGAGGCAGGATGAATGTGCTAACCACTGTACCACTGCTACTGGACATGAGGCAGGGTTAACGTGAAAATAATGCATTTCGAACTGGTACTCCAGACATCAAACCTAAACCAGGAAACGTTCATCTCCTGGGGTTTTGACGAACATCTGTCTGTTTCTAGCCATTGCTATAAACATAATGACATTTTATTTATTATTTTCCTGGCTATGTTGATGAGCTGCCTTGTCGCACTTGCAGCCCTCGATGCCTTAGCGTTCACCGGACAGCGATGCGAGTTAATAACTAAAGCATTAAAGCGAAAATAGGTCTGCGGAGACATATCCCCTGATAAAATAATCAAGCACATTACAACTGAAATATGAGAGCAATTTAATTCCATCAAAACCTAACCAAAACCGGACATAGCTACAACAACAAAACTTAAACACAAGCGCACATAGCAGCAACAACAAAACCTACACACAAGCGCACATAGCAGCAACAACAAAACCTAAAACAAGCGCACATAGCAGCATCAACAAACATGAGGAGGTCAAGGACTCGTCTATGCGCCTTAAGTCGTATTTAATCACATGATGCTAGACCCATATTGTATAAACCAATTGGTACTTGGTGGTCACGTGATCGCCTTTACTTCCAAAGACATGTCATGGTACCCAGTTACTCTTGGCACCATCTGGGAGTCCAGGCCAAGTTTTTAAATTAGGATCCACCCCGGTAGGGATGTAACCCATGACTAGCGGGCGAGCAGGCGAGCGTCTAAACACTACACTACTGCGGTTCCCAGAACGCACATATGAGCACTTAAAAATGCAAAGCGAGGACATAAAAAGACAGTACAACAGAAAACTATTGCAAGGAGTAAGAAACAACATGCTTATTCGGAAGTTCAAATATCTAATATCTTTAACTAACTAACAAAACAATAAAAAAAAAACACGACAGTATTTTTCAGTTGCTTCCTAAATTATCAAGTAACATTAGATGAGCAATACTGAAGACGAACTCCCGTGTGTTGCCGGGGCCCATAATGGAAGCAAAGAATAGCAACACTGTAGCCTACCACGCATGTCGTAAGAGGCGACTAAGGAGGCTTGATGGTTCCGTCGCCCTGCTACTGAGTGAGTGCGTGGTGCGACACTGTGAGCTGTGGGTTTCATGTGAAGTGCTTTTTAATCGGCCCAAGTTTTTATTTTTAGAACGTGGCTGCATGTTCGGAGCGATGGCAGGTGGCTATGTCCCAGAGTTGACCAGTTTTTGCCTTATGCAGAAATGCGTGGCTGCTGGGCTTCTGGTTGACTGCCACTGCCGTCGGTGATGAACTGTATGTTCGTGGACTGTGTAGGTGAACATCTAGGAAACATCCAGATAGGAAAATGACTGCTGATTCCATCAGAAATGAATTGGGTGTTTCGTGGGGAACTGGTGTGTTGACATTCTGGCGGCGGCATTATGCACAGTGTATCTGTGCGGGCTGTTGTTTGTCGAGAATCTTATCTTTTCCACTTTTCACATTGGGCAGTGAGGAGCGTTTTGTGTGATATTCACTGGCACAGGAACGGAGCATAATGGGGACGACCCGTTGCTGTGAAGTTGGAACTGCGACTAACTAACTAACTAACTAACTGAAGACGAAATGTGCTTTTTTAAATTTCTTCACGAGCATACGGTATTTAATGTTTAAATTCGGAGACACCAGTCAGTCTGTCGCTCTGCTGTCTTCATCCTTGTGTGTCTTTCAGTGTGCTTATTTGAATGAACTGTCTGTCAGTCTACAGATGCATTTATCTTTACATCGCTGCGTCCGTCGCTCTATCTGTTCATTCATCTACCCAGCCATCCACCCAAACATCCACCCATTCATCCACCCATTCATCCACTCAACCATCCACCCAACCATCCACCCAACTATCCACTGAACCATCCGCCCAACCATCCACCCAACCATCCGCCCAACCATCCGCCCAATCATCCGCCCAACCATCCACCCAGCCATCCACCCAAACATCCACCCATTCATCCACTCAACCATCCACCCAACCATCCACCCAACCATCCACTCAAACATAAACCCAACCATCCACTCAAACATCCACCCAACCATCCACCCAACCATCCGCCCAACCATCCGCCCAACCATTCGCCCAACCATCCGCCCAACCATCCCCTAACCATCCCTCCCAACCCCCCGTCCATTCCCCAACCATCCCCCCAACCATCCACCCAACCATCCACTCAACCATCCCCCAACCATCCCCCAACCATCCACCCAACCATCCACTCAACCATCCACCCAACCATCCACCCAACCATCCACTCAAACATAAACCCAACCATCCACTCAAACATCCACCCAACCATCCACCCAACCATCCGCCCAACCATCCGCCCAACCATCCGCCCAACCATCCGCCCAACCATCCCCCAACCATCCCTCCCAACCTCCCGTCCATTCCCCAACCATCCCCCCAACCAACCGCCCAATCATCCACCCAACTATCCACCCAACCATCCACCAGTGGGGATTCCCGTGGCCAAGTTTTTACGCCGCGGTCCTCGGGGTGCGAAGGATGTGTGTACATTTATGGATTCCGCCATTCGGATCACGAGTACAATTTTCACTGAAACTTCTGGGAGTTGTCGCAGGAACTATGGACGACGCTCTCGGCATGCCGAGCCTTATAGAATAAAATCCAATGAAGTGAATCCGATTTTCTCGCTTGAAATCCGCCATCCATCCGTCTATCCATCCAAGCATCCATCGTATATCCATCTATTTGTCAGTCCGTCTGCCCATCCATTCGTCCATTCATAAATCCATACATTCATATATTATCAGTCTGGATCTCTGTGTAAACCAGCCCGTCTCTAGTATGTCGACCCGCGTGGCTGTGTTGGCCGTTGGCCCCTGAGTCCGCTGGTGTGCCCAGCCTTCCATGAGGACATCCGACATCCTGCCAACGGGTGCTCACACTGACTAGCTTGGTGCCAACTATCATCTAGCAGGCCGCACGCAGGCTCTGGGCATTGCGAGGTCGTGTCTGCCAGCATTCAGTAGCTGTCGCCTATGATGAGATCCGCTTTAATATCAGCAATGGGGTATTTGAGTCTGTCTTTTGCTGCACTCAGTACAAATCAATTTGTAGTTTGATGCACTAAACCGGGTTCAATAGCTCCCGTCCTCGTGTCTCATCTGTGACACTTTTGTGTGTGATTGTTGTGTCTGTGTGTGTCTCTGTGTTTGTGTGTGGCTGTGTGTGGCTGTGTGTGGCTGTGTGTGTCTGTGTGTGTGTGTGTGTCAGTGTGTGTGGCTGTGTGTGTGTGTGTGTGTGTGTCTGTCTGTCTGTCTGTCTGTCTAACATGTGCTTGAAGATGTCACCTGGCGTATAACGACAACTATAAGCAGAACCTGTAAGCGCTCAGATTTTCAAGATAACAATCACAAATGTCAGACTGGACGTTGCGAAATACACGGACTTCATAAACAAATCCGCAAATAAGATAAATAGATATTATACTGAATACAAACACACGCAAACCGGATGCACATAAAAGACGGACGTAGGTCCGCGAATAAGTGTACACTCGTGCATACACCCACCCAGCGCTAGTAGAATCATCCCATCACAAACTCACCTGTGAACTCGCGAGCGCACACACCCACATACGCAAAAAAGCACACACCACGCTAGCACGCATATACAACACACCCATACACACACACGCGCATAGACAAACATACAAGAAGATAATAAGAAGACAAACATGCGCTACCATACAAACACAGAAACATACCTTTAACACATATATGTATGTTTATACACACGCGCGCATGCGCGCACGTTAGTTAACGTCTGTCATTTTTTGTGTCTCCTTTGCCGATAAAAGCAAACCCCATTTTCTGTAAACATTGTGATCCGAGCATGTTGAGACATGTTTTCTAATTTGTCTGTGTCTCTTTTTAGCAAAACTCTTTCACAAACAAACCTGTGTTTCTCTATAACAAAACTAATCACCACTATTGTTGTTCCCTGCTTTAAAATTGTGTTTCTCTTTGACAAAACAGTGTTTGTCTTTCCCAAAACTATTTATATTAAATTAATGTGCGCTTCACTTTAACAAAACTAATAATATACAGGTGAATACATTTTTAAAAAACTTCCTGCTCCGTGGCGAAGCAGTTCGTAATCCCGTATACTCGCGTTCGAAACAACTGCGAGCGATTTGGCAGCAGACCGCCTTGCGTTGGTTTTTTACGAAATTGTATAGATTTCGATCTTTGAGAAAGCAATGGCAAACTACTGAACGTAAATTTGCCAAGAGATCACAACAGCAAAAGATGATGGTGTTGACTGCGACGTTCTTTAAATGATATGCAACTAACATTTTTAAACTAACATTAAAAAACAAAACACACGAAACATGTACACGAAACGATTAATTAGAAATTTTAGATAAACAAATTGCAATGAATGTGCATGATAGTATAGGAAACAGTATTGTTCCAGAAACAAGAAAAGTGCAACAAAACCACCACTGACGAAACACAATCCTCTCCCTGCATATTTAGCCTCTCCGTGTTCGAGGTTAAGTCATCGTTAACCCCAGCCACACTTCCGGTCAAGCCCAGACGTCTGCCATCAAACAACGCCCGGCTTGTGTACGATTTCTGGATTTATTGGTCAGTAGTCACGTGTTTACTGACATCCCGCCCGACCGATGTGATGCGATTACGCGTGTAGGCCGACTGGTTTATGTTGTCCACTGTGTCAGCACTGGAGACCATTAACTTAAATCACGACAGGGATGTTGGTATCAACAGCGGAAGAATACTTTGAGCAGAAATAGTGCTTTCTTAGCGCCAGCTCGTTCGTGAAGACTCCACCAAATGCGCTTGATGTCTCCCTAGATCTTTTTTTGCTCGTTCTGTACAGGATGTCGCAGTCAACTGAAGCATTTGTTGACTGTGATTTACAGGGCAATATTTACGTTCAGTAGTTTGCCCATTGCTTTATGCACGACGAAGGCCCTATATTATTGAAAATAGCGAAAAACGGTTGCTTTCCAAATCTCCCGCAGCAGGTTTCGAACCCTCGACTCGATACGTCAGGGAAATGTGAGACGTGTTCACTGCCACAGCGCCGGCCTGCTTAGATCACAAAGATGTCTTCGGTCGTTTTTCGTTGGTTTCATGCGTAGTTATTTGATGTTAAACATTTGTGGTCTGTTATCTTATTAAATCAGAGAAGAGAGTAATGGTCGAGCCGTCTGCCTCGCGCTAGGAAGGTTGTGGGTTCGATTCTGGGCTACATCTTTCGGTTCACGAGTGCATTTTTCTCGGAGACTTCTGGGGTTTGTCGCCGGAGATACGGAGTTCTTGCTTTGTGTACTGCTTTCTGCAGGTCGCCCTGCGGAAAGAGACCGAGCCATATGGGATAAACCCCGGGGCAATGAAGTCGATTCTCTCGACTTTTAAGACTCTTTTCTCTAATTAATCAAGAAACTCTTGCAATTGTCGAAATTGTATTCCACAACGTGCGCTGAGTTTTAACCAACAATCCAAATAAACACAAGATATGTGGCTAGGTCGCTCTATAAAATGAAACCACACACAGCTACAGTCCACCGTGTCGACAAAACTCTTCATCAACGAACTGTAACAGTTCGCTGCTTTTCGCTCGCTTGGCTTATGGTAGGAATCGGCGCCATGTGGCAGGCCATGTTAGTTTTAGCAATGGCAGAAGGTGAAGAAATATTTAATTATTAGTGGCCACGTGATATCTGACAGATCTAGTTGAACATTCAGACCAATGTTTTCCTGTTGTGAATGTGAATAATGAAAACACAAACACTATCTTGCACAATTTATTGCTTGGCATATTTTTTTAAATCTCGTCAGCTCCCCCCCCCCCCCCCCTCTGTAGTATGGACCTGGAGAGATACAGCCAAATGTGACGCAATAAATTGTGCAGTATATTGTTTATTTCTTTTTTTATTCAAATATTTAGTTTAACCCCAAAAATTGTACTAGTTAGTAATTTTAGACTTTGACATGTAAAACATTCTTCTCGGTCGTCTGCGTCCTCGTTCGCACTCAGACCTTCTCGTTTATGTCTCTAACAAACATAGTAGTTATCTGCAGCTTCATGACATTTCCGTGCAGGTGTTGGTGGAATGATGCTGGTTGGTGAGATGCTGGTTGGTGAGATGCTGGTTGGTGCCTGCTGGTTGGTGCGATGATGGTTGGTGCGATGATGGTTGGTGAGATGCTGGTTGGTGCGATGATGGTTGGTGCCTGCTGGTTGGTGCGATAATGGTTGGTGCGATGATGGTTGGTGAGATGTTGCTGGTGCGATGTTGGTTGGGCGATGATGGTTGGTGCGATGATGGTTGGTGCGATAATGGTTGGTGCGATGATGGTTGGTGAGATGTTGCTGGTGCGATGTTGGTTGGGCGATGATGGTTGGTGCGATGATGGTTGGTGCGATGATGGTTGGTGCGATGATGGTTGGTGCGATGCTTCTTGATGCGATGCTGGTTGGTGCGATGCTGCTTGATGATGCGATGATGGTTGGTGCGATGCTGGTTGGTGCGATGCTGGTTGGTGCGATGCTGGTTGGTGCGATGATGGTTGGTGCGATGATGGTTGGTGCGATGATGGTTGGTGCGATGATGGTTGGTGCGATGATGGTTGGTGCGATGATGGTTGGTGCGATGATGGTTGGTGCGATGATGGTTGGTGCGATGATGGTTGGTGCGATGATGGTTGGTGCGATGATGGTTGGTGCGATGATGGTTGGTGCGATGATGGTTGGTGCGATGATGGTTGGTGCGATGATGGTTGGTGCGATGCTGGTTGGTGCGATGATGGTTGGTGCGATGATGGTTGGTGCGATGCTGGTTGGTGCGATGATGGTTGGTGCGATGATGGTTGGTGCGATGATGGTTGATGCGATGCTGGTTGGTGCGATGCTGGTTGGTGCGATGATGGTTGGTGCGATGATGGTTGGTGCGATGATGGTTGGTGCGATGATG